>JBCEWC010014490.1:0-14340 GCA_038996855.1 Solanum aculeatissimum
AAATTTAAAGAGTTAGGGTTCATAGGGTCTTCAAGGATGAAAGAGGATACTTGAATCAAGTCCCACATACCTTAATTGCACCAACAAATTGCAAGGTCAAACTTAGTCAAGGTCGTCTTCCCCAATTTCTTCAAGGTTTCTTCAATGGAGGCCAAGAGAGATTTTGAATTTCTATAGTGAGTGTAGGAGAGTTTGAATGGATGAATGAGGGTTTAGGGATTGTTTTAGGGGTTTAGGAGACCTTAGGATACCTAAAAGGGGCTTAGGGAAAAGTTAAATCACGAAATTACCCTTAATGAAACGGAACTTTTCATGACTAAGCAGAGTCACACATACTGCTACAGTGCTCGTCATACTGTTCACTGGTCATGTAACTGCCCATTTAAATTGCCTTAGACAAATTTAAACCAACCAATACTTGGCCAAGCTTCTGCCCAACTTGACGGACCACCAAACGGTCTGTTTGAGGTCTCACGGACCATGGGGTGGTCGGTGGACCTTAACTTAGTTTATGGGGTGGGTCCTGGACACCCCATGCTCTCTGGACCATCTCACGGAACCCCACACAGACCGTGAACAATTTCATGGTCCGTCTCCCATGCCTTGGGCCATTTTCAGGGCCCCTTTCCATTGTCTTTTGAATTTCAGGCAGTCTCACTCTTTGGCCACATCTTTCTCATACGAACTTAATTGAGTGAAACTAGTTGCGTTGCGAAGATAATTCAAAGATCTTCAATTTGATATGTAGTATCCCACACGATTAAACCCAGATCAAAAGTTATGGTTCTATTAAGCTCACATTCTAAACGGCCTCTCTAGGCCCCAAAATAATTCGTTTTGCGTTCGGCCACTTAAACTCAACCCGTGGCTACCAAATTTCAACCATGATCAGTATAACATCATATAAGACCAACCATAAGGAGTTTCAAAAGTTTTTGAGTTGTTACAATATAATATTCAGAAGATTTCTAACACAACAGATTTAGATCACCCAAGAATTTTATATTTCAAAAATAGTAGGCAAGCTGGACAATACTGGAAGGCTGAACAATTTCTCTAAACAGTGTTTTAAAAATACCTGACCAAATTAGAATTCGTTGAATCTGATGAGATGACTTAAGAAATCAAATCTTGAACTATTTTGCCGGAGCACGTAAACAAGATCAGCCATTCTTTCGAGCCAACAGATATATAACAAGATCAACCTCAAAATTGATCAAAATAAAAGGCCTATGCTCTGATACCATATAAAAGACAAGACATGGAGAATAACCTGTTTATTACTCAAAGAGAACAATGATATAAATACATGAAGAGATAAGCTAGCTATGGTAACTAAATATTCTAACTATGGTAACTAAATATTCAAATCCCTAATAATCATCTACATTATCTATCAAATCCCTAACAATCATCTATGTTATATATATGCATTATTATACAGATTTTATAACATAGATCAAGCTAATCGAATATCTAGGAACGAACCCATATTAAGTGCCATTAATAAATCACTCTAAGATCAAACCAAATCCGACCCATGACGATGAACAACCTTTAAATTTATAGCCAAGAATACGGGAGACAATAGAAGGTGAGAATTATGGATAAAAGGGTAGCCAGTGCTGGGTTGCTGCTTAATTACAACTCACACTATCCGATTCAAGTCTGCAATACTAGTCTACAGAAAGGTTGTCCAATACAATGTCAGAGCAAAACTAAGGCCTATTAGCTCTAAAATCATGTAAATCTATGACAAGCACTAGTCTAAGCCTAAACTAAGGTCAAATATGCTCAAAGAATACAAAAACCAATTACAAAACATGCCACCAGGTAAGGATCATCTAACACAGCAATTAAGATACTAATAGCACCCGAAATACCCGACATTGGTCTAAGATATGAATTCTAATAAATAAAATATAGTTAATAAGCTATCCGTCCAAAATTCATGTCAATTAACATAATTAAGCCTAGTCTAAAGAAAGGGAAGCCATAGCGTACCCAAATGCAGATCATATGCGCTCTAAATCAGAAAATCAAAGCCTTTCCCTTTTGAACGACCTTTGAACATTGTCACCTACCAAAAGTAGAATTATAATGTCAATACAATTGTTTAGACAGCAAAAACACATAATTTAAAGACAATCAAAATCAGAGTCAAAACAGAAAAGTGAGACCTACGTCAGAAAATCTAGAATTGACTTTGTAAAAAGGTCTTATTTAGATCCTTGAACCTGTGTCTCGAAATAGAACACAATTTCAAGGCTTGGAACAACTTAAAATAAGACATGCAAGAATTTACACTATTAAGTTAGAAAAATAAGGGTTGGTATCTACTTTAAGCTAAAAATTACCTCAGTACGACGATTTCCAACACTACCTAATTATAACCCACGTAGACCCAAAAACTCCCAACAATTTTGGCTTTGAATCTCCTTAAACGGATCTAAGACATAAGAGAAATCAAAATTTGAAATATTTTCCACGATCTGTTCGTTTCTGGTCTTAAAATACAAAACCAAACGAAATTACCCAACGTGAATGTGAAGCCCAGGGCCACGATCACCGACCATGATCGTGGACCACTGGTTAGACAACCTATGCAATCGTGGAGGTCAAATCATGCAACCACAAAGACTAAATAGGGTCAACGTCGATTAACTCTCCTTTGCAATCACGTCAAGGGGCATCATGATCGCGATATACAACCCTAGTGCTTTACGTGATTGTAGAGGTCCTCATGTAAATGCAGTGAAGAATGTCACCTGCACCAACAACTAGTGTATTAGCTGAAACTTCATTTCTCAACATTCTCGATGGGGTGCTCAAGATTCATTTGGAATCTTGTGCATGCAAATAAAATATACTATCACATTAAATTTGACATTCTGGACTCAATGGTGTAGTCAAAATTCCTAATGGAGGTCGCTTCAACTGAATATGAATCCCACTCTCATATGCCATTTTAGGCCAAAATCTACCAAGGGACTTGGAATTAGTCTGAAAGCCTTAGAAATTTAACAAAAGGTTATTATAGGTTAAACTGGATATTATGGAGCTAACCACACTAATAAAATTCTCATTGAGGCACAATTTCTAAGAATATTGACCAGAGTCAAACTTAGGCCTAAACTTAAAGGCTAAAATATCAAATGACACAAACTCGTATTGAAAACGTCGAGACCCAAACCGACCATGCCACTACCCTAAAATAATCCCTTCGGAGTTGATGAAATTATCAAAATTCTATTTTGAGGCCGCTTACCTAAATTTTTTAGGGAAAATTACATATATATACAAAAAAGTAAAATGTTTACAAAAAACGTAGCCCATGTTTTATTTACATAAAAAATAGCCCAAAATCACTAAAACTATACATGACTATACAATATGGTTTGTCAAAAGTTATAAAAAGTATACACTTCTATACAATGTATATTACTTATACATGGGCTATACACAAAATATACATTATGATACACAAATATACACCGACTATACATGTCTATACAACGAGGGCTATTTTTTTTTATAATTTTTTAAGTTTAGTGTCTCTCAGTGTAATTTTACCAATTTTTTACTGAAGTTTTCTTTTTATGTTTTAAGACCCTCAAAATACCAGATGACTCAATTATCAGTGCTAGCAAGTCACAAATTACCTGAAATCGTAATAAGAACACTCTAAAGATGAAAAGAATGCATTTATACAAAATAACCTAAAGGGTTATTATAACATTCACTATTAAAAAAATATTCGTAAAAGTAAGAGTCACGAAGTGCATGAAGGCTCAAATAACCCGAGGAACTGGTCCCGCATTTCCTGCTTGGTTTCCCAAGTAGCTTACTCGACTGGATGGTGCCTCTAATGTACCTTAACCACATGGATGGCTCTAGAGAGAAGCTTTCTGACACCATTGGCTAAAATGGTAACTAACTCCTCTGCAAAGGTCAGGAAATCATCCAACTCAAATGAATCATAATAAAGCATATGAGACTCATCTAAAATATCCTGGCGTAGCATCAAAACATAGAAAATTGGGTGAATACCTGAAAAAGTAGAAGGTAGGGTTAACTCATAAGAAACATCTCCAACTCTTCTCAAAATCTCAAATAACCTTATATACTTGGGACTAAGCTTACCCTGTCTCCCAAATCTCACCACCCCTTTAAGGGCAATACCCGCTGGAATACTCAGTCACCAACATCAATGCACAAAGGATGACGCCTATGATCAACATAACTTTGGTGCATACTATGAGTTTTCCTCAACCTAACCTGAATAACCCAGAGTCTAGCTAGAGTATCCTAAAGTAAATTGATACCATGCGGCCTAGGTTCTATAGACTTAAACCAACCGATCGAAGAACGACAATGCTATCACGATAAGGCCTTGAATGAGACCATCTTAATACTCGAGTGGTAGCTATTGTTGTACGCAAACTTTGCTAAAGGAAGGAAGTAGTCCTACTGATCCTAAAATTCTAAAACACAAGCTTGTAACATGTCCTTAAGAACCTGAATAATGCTTTGTAACTGGCCATTAATTTGTGGGTGAGAGGTTCTGTTGAGATCAACATGGGTACCCAACTCCCTCTAAAAAGTCCTCTAGAAGCGAGAAGTAATTTAAGACCTCAAACTAAAATAATAGATACATACACCTGACGAAGATGAAACACCTCCCAAATATAAACATAAGCTAGTCGCTCTGCACTGAAGAGGGATTGAATTAGAAGAAAGTGTGCTGACTTGGTCAATTGATCAATGATGATCCAAATGTTGTCAATACCTCTAGAAGTCCGAGGCAACCCTATCACATAATCCATGGTGATGCACTACAATTTGCACTTTTGTTTGGATAATCTCTAGAACTTACCACTAGGCCTCAAATGCTCGGCCTTAATCTGCTGACAACATAAGCAACGAGATACATGATCTGCAATAGCTCTCTTTATACTGCTCCTCTAGTAGTGTTACTCAAATCATGATACATTTTTGTGATGCTCATATGAATAGAATATCTTAAATCATATGCCTCACAAAGAATTAGCTGAATCAAACCCCTAACTCTTTTAACACAGAGATGATCATCAAACCTCAAAACCTCAACTGAACCCAAAGTACTCTGGTGACCATCACCTTGAAACATATTATCTCTAAGGGATACCAAGGACTGATCCTCAAACTGGCTACTACGGATCTTGTCAAGCAAAGAAGATTGAACTCTCATAAAAGCCAATACCCACTTAGAATTTGAAACGTCTAATTTAACCATCCCGGTAGCTAAAGACTGGATGTCTAAAGCCAAAGGTCACTCTGTAATAGGCAAGAAGGCTAGACTATCCATACTCATCGAATTCTTGCTTAAGGCACCCACGACTATATTTACCTTACTCGAATGATAGAGAATAGAGAGGTCATAGTCCTTTAGGAGCTCAATCTATGGGATGCCTCAAATTATGATCCCCATGGATCATCATATAATAGTTGTAATCATGTAAAATTTATTAAATATCAAACTTAAAATGATTCAAATTCATGAAAATATTAGTCTAAATAAATGTTATGGATTAATATAATTGAGTTAATTATTTAAGTTCAATAAACATGAATTTAGTTAAAGTCCAAGTTAATTAATTTTGGCTACAATAGGTGAACCCAATTTGATAAGCTCAATATCATTTCATCCTAGAGGCCCATCTTGGTGCCACGTGTCAAATGTCATAGTATGTCAAGTTAAACAAAGAAACCAATAGGATCATGTCATGTGTCAAAATGACAAACTCACTTTATTAAGGCCCAATATGCCATGTCACTCAAATCTGCTTGGTTGAAAGAAAGTCTTTTTAATTATAATTTCTCTATTCTACAACTATAAATAGAAGTTTTATAATTCAAAAAGAACATCAAGAATTCTAACAAAAAGTTAGAAAGAGCTCGTGGAACAAACACCACAAATTGTTTAACAAGTTCAAGAATTGAAATATTCAAGCATTCAAGTTCAGGAACAAGCTTAAAATCCCTTGAATTCAAGATCAAACTCAAGAACAAATTCAAAATTCAAGATCAAGAATAAATTCAAAATTCGAGATCAAGTCCAAGAACAAATTTTAGATTCAAGCTCAATAGAACTTGAATTTATAGTTGAAAAGACAAATTTGAGGATTTATAGAGATTGTAACACTCACATATTAAAATCAAATACTATAATTATTGTGATATTTTCGTTCTTGATTATTATTTTCTATCGTCTACAAATTCTGGCATGCCTAGTGGGACAATCTCTACCTCTCATCTCAACTTTTCCAACATTGAAATGACTTTCACTATAGAAGAATAACTAGCAAGCTTGACTAAAGCAATTGAATATTTGACAAAGTGCGTGCATGAACAAGACGTTAAACTATTTAAGTTGACAAATAAGATGGATAACATAATTGAGAGAGGATCAATCAAGAACCTAGAAGCTTCCTAGAATTCAAGACAAAGTAGAGTCTTGCATAAAGAAAAAAAATTCAAATAGATTAATCTCTCGATTCAAGGTTTGATTCCTATTGATCAATTCAAAGACTTAATCAAAGAGACTATCGAAGATAAATTTGAGTCCTTATCTAATTTGTTTCTCACATATACAAAGTCATACATGCAAAATATCAATAATTAGGAGATGACTGGGGCTATCAACCTCCCAAATTCCAACAATTTGATGGCAAAGGAAATCTGAAGTAACATATAACACACTTTATTAAAACTTGCAATGATGCTAGAACCTATGGTGATTATCTCATCAAACAATTCATTTGATCTCTCAAAGAAAATATCTTTGATTGGTATACAAATCTTGAGCCTAGTCCTATATAGATTGTTGGGAACAATTAGAGAAAGAATTCCTTCATCACTCCTACAACACAAGATGTGTTGTTAGTATGGTCAAACTTACAAAGGTTCATCAACGTGAAGATGAGCTAGTTGTTGACTTTATCTGGAGAAATTTGAGACTCAACTGTAAATATCACCTTAGTGAAACTTCTAGTATTGAAATGTTCATCCAAGGTGTCACGCCTGGGGAGTAGCAGAAGACATTAATGACTTAGAAATACTCAATGAAAAGCAACATCAGAATGATAATCAAAGGCGAAAGGCTAAGCAATCTATCCATCAACTAGGCAAGACTAGTGTGAAAGAAACTACCCAAAAAATAACATTCAATCACAAGGCAACAGTCTAGTCTATGAAACCTCTAAAATATCTGACTAAATAGTGCCAATGACAGACCCATGACTACCACAAAATAAAATAAAATGAGTTTCAACATAAAATCTAGAGAAGGAATATGATATCTTTTGAAAGTAGGGGAGGACTCATCAATCAACTGAATATAAATAGGTCCTCAACGGGGTGCCTGTTGATAACCGCTAGTACCTGTCTCTACAGATGCAAGCCCAAATGGACGTCAGTACGTGGAATGCACGAGTATGTAAAATGATAGAATGAAACATGTAAAGGTAGAATAACATCAACTCAAAATAGCTCAACTCAAGAAGTAGTGAACTCAATCATCAAGTCAAGGGTCTAAAGTAAGAATAAGCTTAGACAATGACCACTCACATACCATCTAATCAAATCTACTCAGAGTACTATCAAGTCCTATTTAGGAGTTTCTCTAATTGACAACCATCACCTATGAGCCGGTGATGATACAACGAAGCGATATCATTGCCACATCCACCTAATACCTTGTCAGGGTAAAAGAGATCCCATTAGTGGATCCACAATAATAATATCAAGTTCTCTTTTTGGGAAAATAGGGAAACATCTATTTTATGGTTCAATCCTCTCCTACACTGGCCACATAGTTATTGAGTTTAAGTTGGAGTTACTCTTACTCAATTCGGTGCTCAATACTCTTCTCAAGACTCAAAATACTTATAAGACATCAACCTTATGGTTAAATCATTCAACTAGTCTCATTGGACATTTGTCAACTCAATTTATCACATCAACTATCAACTCTTTGGTTACATTCTTTTAACGTTTAACTTTTGACTCATAAAGACTCAATCATGCGTCATTCTAACTCATATAATTCAGGAAAACAAAAGTAGAGTAAAAGCATTTAGGGATTTCATCGACTCTTTAGACTCAAATTATACTCATGCATACTCATTTAAATGAAATATGTAAAACAAATGACAAGAAGTCATGCTAGGATTCATATAGAAAAGAAAAATTATCTATTTCAAGTATTTAATTCATAAAAACTATAATTCATGCAAAATTATAGAGAAATACATTAGGATTTAAGAAACGCCTTCAAGAAATATTCATGAAAGACTCAATTCGTTCACAACTCCGACAATTTGGGTTATGGGGCACATGAAAGAACAAAATTCATGTTCTAGTTAGTCTTACATACCTGGAAGTTTGAGTCTTGGAACAACTTGAAAGAATTCTCAAGTTTTCACTTCAAACTCTGGCCCTTTTTCTCTCTTGAAACCTTGCTCTAAGTTGGAGAAGGTGATTTAGCATAAAATGGTTAAATTGATATATTTAGGGATTTATTTAGGTGTAAAAACGTCAAGTTTAAGCTTTGAAAGGATGAAAAAAGACCAAAATAATACTTTTTAAAAAATTGTCAGAAGTCATCCATGGGCCCACCTGTGGCCTGTAGAAACTTCTACGGCCCGTAGAAACCATTTCATAAACTTTTGGGTAAAATTTGAGATTTCTGGATTGATTCCACGAGCCCAATCTACAACTCATAGATGCATCAATGGCTCATAGCCGGGTCCGTTAAGTCTAGGGCTAAAAATGGGTTTTCAGGAGTCTTTCTTACGAGATACCAGACGGGCCGTAACTCAAACAACGACCCCTATGTAGGTTTTGTAGTTTCAACTCTGCTCTGGTAGTCTTCAGTAAAATGACCATAACTTTTGACTCTGAACTCCAAACGAGGTGAAATCAGTTGCGTTAGAAAGATAATTCAAAGACCTTTCATTTTGTTGGTTATGGGATATTTAAAGCTCTATGTGCTAAGAGTTATGGTCATTTAAAGTTGACCCTTGCATACTCTAACAATAGAAACTCAATTTATAGGAAAGTTTTGAACTCAACTAAGTAACAGAGGTCTCTTATGACCCTAATACACTTTCAACATATAAGAATGAGGCTTGAAACATAGGTACATGTAAGAATAGAGTTATGCGGTGTCACACAAGGCATAAAATGAGATATTCACTACATCTTGCAAGGATTAAAGCCTAATGCATTTGAAGAATCGGCAACCCATGCGTATGATATGGAATTAAGCATGATTGTAAGAAGAGATCAACAATCTCTTGTCTGTGGGCCTCACAAAGATGAGGATATAGGAGAACTCTAAAGTGGGGGCAAGTCTACATGAAAATATTTTTGAAGAGTCTATGTATATCTCAACTTAATGTGTGAGGGTGAACTGAAAGTTATAATGCTTTTCTTCTCATGACTATAAACTGCAAGTTATAATGATCCTAGACACACGATCCTAAACTGTATGTCACTAAGCTTTCCAAATTTGAGCTAAATCTCAAAGTGTGAAAGCTCTTCAAATTTGAGCTAAACTCTAAGTTGGAAAACTCATCAAATTTGAGCTAATCTTCATATTGTAAAGCTCTTTAATTTTGAGATCATCAAATTATGAGTCATATTTTTAATCATGAAACTCTTCAAATTCGATCTAAATCTTCAAGTCACAAAGCTCCTCAAATTCGAGCAAAATCTTCAAGTTTTAAAATTCATTAAATTTGAGCAAAATCTTCAAGTTGAAGTACTCCTAGACCGCAAGAGTATAAATTGTGCGTGACACCCTAAAAAAATAAGTTCTCTGGGTTAAAAATCTTGTAAGAGATAGCTTAGACAAAAGTTAGGACATCACAAAATGTCTGCTAGGTTGAAAACCTCCAAAGGGGAGACCTAGGCAAAATTACGACAAACTTTAAAAAAAAACACTCCTTCTAGAACTACGTTGTGACTTGATCATCTTCATTGATATACTTAGGTTCTTGGAATTATATTCTAAGTTCAGTTGTATGAATATATAAAAAATTATATATTCCCACTGGATTCCTTATAGGGGTAAATTCCTATGGAATGTGAGTTTCTTCAATAGCAGGCTTGAAGTTTTCAAATTTGGTCAAGTTTGCGAATTGAAGTTTTCAAATTCCTCTAGTCTACAAGTTGAACTTCACAAGTCTATAAGTTGGTTCTCAAATTAACCAAGTATTCAAATTAAAGTCTTCAAATTCTTCAAGTATGCAAGTTGAAATCTTTGAATTCTTTGAGTTTGTAGGTTGAAGATTTCAAGTCCTCCAAATATGCAAATCAAATTCTTTAAATCCTTCAAGTATATGCAAGGTGAAGTCTTTGAATTCTTCAAGTATGAAAGTTGAAGTCTTCGAATTCTTTGAGTTTGCAAGTTGAAATGTTCAAAGCCTCCAAGTATGCGAGTTGAAGAGTTTATAATTTTCAAATCCATAAGTTAAAGTCTACAAATTCTTCAAGTGCACAATTTGGGCTCAAATCAATCAAGTATGCATATTAAAGACTTTAAATCCTCAAAATCTGCAATTTGAAGTCTTCAAATTCTCTTCTTTTTAAAGTTGAAGTTTCAAATCCACCATGTTTATAAGTCAAAATTCTTTAAAGTTTTTGAGTCTGAAAGTTGAAGCCTTCAATCCTCGACCTTTAAATTTATCTTTCTTAAGGCAAAAATGAGTAACTATCTCTTTGCATTGTGAGGATTTCCTCAAATTATCTTTCTTGGGGCAAAGACAAGTATCAATCTCTTTACGCCGCAAGAACATCTCTAAATTGTCATGCCTTAAGGTGGATAAAATTTTTCTCTTTGCACCTTAAGCTTGCCTTTCACAGATTTATTCTTAAAAGGATCTCTAAATTTTCATGTCTTAAGGTGGACAAAATTTGTCTCTTTGCATCTTAAGTTGGACTTTTCGCGGACTTATCCTTAAAAGGGATCTCTAAATTTTCATGCCTTAAGGTGGACAAAATTTGTCCCTTTGCACCTTAAGCTGACTCTTTTTGTGGGTTTATCTTTAAAAGGATCTTTAAATTTTCATGTCTTCAGATGGACAAAATTTGCCTCTTTGCATCTTAAGCTGGCCTTTTCGCGGGCTTATCCTTAAAAGGATCTCTAAATTTCCATGCTTTAAGGTAGATAAAATTTGTCTCTGTGCACCTTAAGATGACCTTTTTGTAGGTTCATCTTTAAAAGGATATCTAAATTTTCATGCCTTAAGGTGGACAAAAATTTTCTCTTTGCACCTTAAGATGACCTTTTCACACCATATGTTTAAGCATTTGAAATTTTGTAAAGCCTCAAATTTGTAATCTCAAGGCGCACGGGGACGTTAAACACATCCCTTTTACACCTTATGCTTAAGCATTCGAAATCTTGTAAAACCTCAAATTTGTGATCTCAAGGTGGGGATGTTGATCACATCCTTTCACGAGATCAAATTCCTAGGTTATGCTAAAACTCTCAATTGTGTAGTTTCCATAAAATACAAATATTGTTTCCTTTGACCTATAAAAAAGATTTTAAAAAAAGAATATGTGAAAACATAAATCATACATCGACAAAGACGCTTCAGGGTTGGACTTCAAAATTTGATTGAAAAATATGAAGAAGCATACCCCTATGTATAGGGTGTTGTCACCAAAAATAAAAGGAAAAAACAAAAATAAAGAAAGAAAGAAGCAAATAAGAAAAGAAGGAAAAACATTTACTGCTACAAAAAAGTCAATCTTTCATGATAAGTAAAATCATGAAAAGGAAAAAAATAATTAAAAAAGGGAGAACATTTAATGCTCAACAAGGAAAATATCAAACTTTTCTTTTTTGGTCTGAAGGTAAAGTTGTACTTGAATGATTTTCTTTTCTACCTACAAATATAATATTAAGTGAATACTTTAAGTATAGTCTTTTAAAGATAAAACACTCCGACCAAACTTGAAGCAGGGGACATTTGTAATCATGTGAAATTTATTAAATATAAAGTTTAAAATGATTCAAATTCATGAATATATTAGTCCAAATAAATGTTATGGATTAATATAATTGAGTTAATTATTCAAATATAATAAATACAAAAATTCTTAAAGTCCAAGTTAATTGATTTGGACTAAAATGGGTGAGCCTAATTTGATAAGCCTGATATCACTTTATCCTAGAGGCATATCTGTTGACACTCAATTTTGTCCCTTCTTTCTTCTAATTTACTTCCTCGAGCTTCTAAATTATTAGTAAGTAGAATACTTTATATTTTACTACTATTTTAATTTATTAATTTTGTATCGTAATTATTTATTGAATACTATTATTACTATTACTCTAACCTTTATTATTTGTATGATTAGTATTCTTTATTATCATTTTTACTATTTTAAAATTACACTTTTAAATTAACATCACTACTATTAATTATTGTTGTTTTCTTTGAAATGATTGTCATTACTTTATTTTAAGTTTCTTACTTACTAAACTTTTTACATAATATATGTTATACTAGTTAACAAATTAGAAGCTTAAAATATTAGAATAATTACCTAACCACACTTTCTTATATACCTTATTTTGTTATAAACATATTTAATTTGTAGTGAATGTCTATTATGTGGATTCCTTTGATAGTTAGGAATCCTATTTTAATACCAAGTTAGTTTCTTACTTGGAAATCAAATCAGTTTTTCCCTATAAATATAAGAGTTTCCTTCATTGTAAACTACAACTGAATATTATTCAAGAGTAATAAGAAATCTTCTCTCTACTTTCTTGTTCTCTACTTTATAATTTTTATAACACGTTATCAGCACGAGACGCTACTATCTTAAAGAGTGAAGGTTAAGTTTCAAGACTAAGGTATTATTTATATTTATTTATTTTCTCTTTATTGATATGACTAACCTTATGAAACTTGAGTTCGCTGCCCTTCATAGTTTGGGCAAGAATCACCCTTTATGGGTGTTGGATGCAATGGGTCTTGGAGACACCATTAAAAATAAAAATAAAGCATCAAAATAAGATTGTGCTAAAGTTATGATATTCTTGCATCATCATCTTGATAAAATTTCAAAAATTGAATATCTCACAGTCAAGGATCCACTTGTTTAGTGGAAAAGCCTAAAAGAAAGATATGACCACTTGAAGATGGTCATATATCCAAAATCACGATATGATTGAATGCATCTAAGGCGAGAAGACTTTTAAGTCTATTCATTAGTATGATTCTTTTACGTTCTGAATCACTTCTTAATTGAAACTGTGTAGAGAAACGATTATATGTTGATATAATGGAAAAGACGTTCTCCACGTTTCATGCTTCAAATATGTTTCTACAACATCAATATCAAGAGAAGAAGTATCATGCACTGATTTCTCATATTTTTGTGGTTGAACAAAAAAATGATTTGTCCATAAAAAATTATGAGAATCAACCTACTAGATCTGCACCACTTTTTGAAGTGTTGATCGTGGTCCTGATAATGGCCAAGAACAAAATGCTTTTCCTGGTGTGAATCATTCACCAAAGAGAAATCACCACCAAAAGGGTGTTATCAATATGATGGAAAAGACCACTATGTAAGTGAGTTTTGTACTCCCAAACATTTGATTGAGTTTTATCAAACATCACTAAAGAAGTAAGAGAAAAATCTTGAAGTAAATTTTATTTCTAAAATTCATGTTGACATCACACAATTTGATGTAACAGATTACTTCACACACCCTGAAAGAAAGATAAATCACTTGATTGCTGATGATAAGATGATAGATTTAAGTTTTATCGCACTAAAAAGGGTAAGACATCAAGTTAAAGTCATAATGCACCATGATGATAAGATATTGAGTTTAACTCCCATTGATCTAAGATATCTATATGGGTAAGATGTTGGGTTCAAGTCTCATAGCACCATATTAATGATATAATGATGAGTAAAGCAAAATAATGTGCTTTTGGTGAAAAGTCATTAATTATGTTCCGTTAAAATACTTCATTCTCTAAAAAGAATATGGTAGCAGTGCATAATGTATGAAAGAAGACAATTGATTGAATAATGCACTAAACATGGAATGAGGTACTAAGCTATCATAAATGGATATGCTAAGATGATTATGTTCTATTCTTGATGAATGAGAACTTTTTGATAAATGTTGCAAATACAAATTCATTCTCTGAATTGAATGTGATAACATCTAATAAAACTTCTTAATATGAATATGCACTTTATTGTGATAGGATCACAACTCATCTCCAGAAGAGAGATAGAGTAATTGAGAAGAAATAA
>JBCEWC010014491.1:0-14339 GCA_038996855.1 Solanum aculeatissimum
TACTATTCATGAACAGTAAAACGTGTTTACTGTTCATGAACAGTAAACACGGTCAACATTGGTGTTCCAGTCAACATCATCTACAATGGTAAAACTGGTATATCAGTTTTTCCCATTCCTCATCTCAAGAAACAAGTCTAACGACTTCCCAACACATGATTTGTCCTTTCAAACCAGCCGGAATTTTTGTCTGAGGTTTCTTGTAGCAATACTTCAAAACCAGATTCTCTAATACATGTTTACCAATTTCTGATCCTAAATTATCTTCGTATTGGCTGATAATGATTAATCGTACCAGTATATCCAAACTGCAAGTGTTGTACAATTTCTTGTAATTAAAGTTGGCTGGTTTGTCTATACGTCTTAGCAAATGTAGCTGACTCGGCCTGGCACTCAAAAGCAATAAGCCAACAAGATCAGTTAATGATTAACCACAATTCTAGACACAGATGAACAATAACATCCCACGCTTTAGAAGCATCATTTTCCAAGAGAATATGGTGTCCAATAAAGCGGGTATTACAATTCACAAACTACATCAAGAAAAACCAGTCCAACTTCTGAAAATTGGTATAACAATAACAACATACCCAGTAAATTCAACAAGTGGGATTTGAGGAGGGTAGAGTGTACGCAGACCTTATCACTAACTCGTGGGTATAGAGAGACTATTTTCAAAAAACTCTCGGCTCAAGTGTAGCAAATCCAAGTACAAAAAGTAAAAAAAACAATGGGAAAAAATATAGAAACTAACAAGGAAAGCAGTGCAAATCATAAAGGAAAATGATAATTGAGACACAATAAATACTCCCTCCGTTCACAATTAGATGTCAAGTTTTGACATGGCACACCTATTAAGAAAACAATGATTAATGTAACAAGATTACCACTTTACCCCTATTAATTAGGTAAATAAATTAGGGGTAAAAAACTTTAGGGGTCTAATTTGGTAAATAAATTAGAGGTAGAATAGACAAAAACAATTTGTCTTATCTTGAATTCTAAAAATTGACAAGTAAAAATGAAAACCAAATTAAGAAATTTTTGATATCTAATTGTGAACGGAGGGAGTAACCTATAAACACCAAAATGCCTAAACCACCGGAAAGCAATACAACACTCCACAATCTCGTATCTAAAGTATGTCCTCGGTAACCCATGTTCAATTAAGTGATACCTTGTCCTCCCTGCAATAAAGAAACTAATAACAAAAAGGAAATGTTTTCTTGTTCCAAAATGGGGCATTTTAACAAACACGTTGCATACATTTACAACAACTGAATTTCAACAACATCAAATTAGTAACTAATGATTCCCTAGTTATTACGACGTGACTGTGATGAGATAAGCAAAAATATCACATCAGATTATTTTATCCTACCTGTATGTGTCGAACCAAACATAAGTTAATACTTTTAATTTTATTCTTTCATTATTATTCTACTAAAGCTTCTTCAAATGATTTTAAAAAAAGCAAGAAATAGAGAATTTATACACACGTATTGATAGGCTTGTCTCATTTTCTTTGATGCGCACACAAATTATGTCAGTTTATCATGATTAACTGATAAATTGGAAGTAAGAACATATGATTTGAATCATGACTTACAAATGATATAGCAAAAACAACTAAAAACTTTCACAATCATAGCATTGACATTGACATTGATACAGATGATGTTGCCAAATTAAAATTACGCTACTAAAACATCAAAACTTATGCGACAAGTAGAACCTACGCCTCAATGAATTTCTTCAAATTCTTAAGCCACATCTTGTATTCTCTGCCATCCTTGTTGATCATGTACTCATACAAGAAGTTGGTTGTGCTGGGCTTGATACCCCTAATCTCCAGATACTTGTGGAAAGCCTTTTGGAGGTCCTCATCCAAATTAGAGAAATCAGGTCCTTCATAAGCAATCTGATCCTGAGCAAGATTAGGATATTTCATTGACAAATTGTGAATAGCAATCTCATCAGCAAAAGCTATGATACCAAACTCCAAAGATGGCCCATTCTTCTTAGACACCCTAACAACAAGAGGAATTTGGGACTGATTGGCCCCTTGGCGATCATCCTCAGCATCATTGTCATTCTCATTTTCATCACTTTCATCACCATTAAATAAGTCAGGCATGTGAACTTCGACATCAATAAATTCACCTTGATACTCTCTTGTCAATTTTATAGTTTGTTGTCTTGGATGATCTTCAATCTTGAAGGGGAAGCCCTCAGGAGCCTCCTCAACCTGGTCTTGTTCGTCAGATTCCTTGGCACATTGGATTTCGGACTGAATGGCATTGAGAAGTGACTCATCAGAACTGGGCCTCTTGGTAGAATAGAAATGAAGGATAGATGGTGCTGAGCTCCGAAAGAAGTTTCTAGAAGGGTTAACTATGGTGGAAAAGAGAGAAGAGGATCTATGATGGTAGCTCTGTGTTCTCTCGATCACACGAACAGCCAAGGGTACAACTTGAGAGTTAAAATATACAAAAATAGGTATGTTATTGTATATAACTAAACATGCGACTATAAAATTATTTGTATATGTATATAAGTTATCGATTTGTATATAAACAATAATTGGTTACATGTCTTATTAAAGCATTTGTATATACATGTATATTTGTACTAGATGGATCAGGCCCGTGCTGGTGAAGCGTCGAGTTAAAAAGAAAAAAACGAATTACATGAACATTATTCATTATTAACGAAGAACTATTATAGATAGGTTCATTTGATGCTATTCAGAACAACAAAAGTAATGACTTGATATAAAGAATAAGATTTTTGTTTAGAAGGATCATACACAAATTTGAAGACATTAGCATACATAATTGAGATTAATTATTTGTGTGCACCGATAAGTAAAAAATATTCTCTTGATATACTGTTAAGATGATTTTTCTGAAAATGCACAGATAAGACCCAAAAAAGATGATTACATTCAAAAAATGAGGTGTTCATCAATATTTACATGGTAAACACATAGACTACAAGACCTATTGGTTATACATTAACAGAGACTTAAGAAGAGGTCATCTTTACAAGAGAAAAAGTTATAAGCTTTTCTTTTCAATTATGAGGAGAAAAACAAGACCTATTGAAGTTTCATACATCCTCCTTTTCGTTTACCACAACTTAAGATGAAAGTTCCTTCAAAATAATAGCATTAGTCTTCAAGGTCTGCATCAACTGGCCTATCTAAATTCTTCAAACAAGATAATTTTAAAAGATTTCAATTTTATGGGATATGTAGCTATAAATTGATTGAGAGATCTTGGTGAAAGGGAGAGAGTGGAGGAAGTTGAACTGACCATAAGAGAACGTGAAACAAGATTTAGAATACAAAATAACTTAGATTGGAACCAAAGCTCTGATGCTATGAATAAGATTATAATACAATGTTGAGTATAATATACAACTCATTATATAGTCATTTACAATCCCAATCTTAGAAATATAACTAATTCTAAGCTACACAGAGAAGGCATTCTCAGTGGCCAAAAGAAGGAACAAAAAGATTTTGCACATGACAAGAAACTGATAAGCCCTTTTTGTGTGTCCTTGTCTCACATGTCAAGGATTCCATTAAAAGATCATAATATTATCTAGTGCTTATTTCACTTTATAACGTGAGGACATTGAGAGAATGCCGCACTTAACAAACAAATTCCCCAACAGGAAAGCCACTAAGGCTAACTTCAACTGTCTCTTCACAAAAAAAGTTTTTTTTTCTTTTTTTTTTACTTTCTTCTGGTGTTACTTCTACTTGGGGTTGGTTTTAAGCCCAAGTCAAAACAAACCTGCACTTTACCCTTTTTTGGTTTTGAGTATTTCGAATTTACTGTACATACAAGTGTACATATTCATGCATGTTTCACGTTTTGGAAGTTTGAACTCTGCCGAATATCCCAACTTGTCAAGATATATACTAACGATGATGACAGCTGCAAAATCCATTTTGCAGTTTGAAATGAGTCAAAGATGCGTTGATAAGAGTAAAATGTTATTTTAGAATCTTCTCAGTTGTTAATTAGCTAAAAACAAGACACGTGATAAAACAGGGAGAAAACAGTGACAACAGAAATATTTAAGGTTTTGCTGCATCACTAGAGATAATCTATCTATAAGAAAGCAAACGCAGCCAATCTCGGTCAACCTTTACTGGGAAAATGAAAGGACAAAATTATTTGATAAACCAGAGTATGTCCTCACAAAATCAGCACTTGGTTCCATCTGATTCTACTTAAGTTAAAAGAAAACTAATTGGAACTGCATGCATGCAAATATATTTTCCTTATGGTAGATCAAAATATCACTACTATTCTTTACATCTTTGAGGTTTGAACGATCATTAAGAACTCAGTAGTTTACAAGATACAACTGCTAAAAGATCGAAAGTATGCATTGTTCCAATAATCTATATGCTACAACAGATGTTGAGATTAAAATCTCAATCCAGTACCTGATCCTCGTCCTCCCTTAAGACCACTGCTTATGATGTTGATCTATTCTAACCAAATTTTGCCTCCTCCGTTGAGCTAAAATCTGAGAAAACCACCCTCTCACTAGCTACAATATATAAAGCCAGGCAACAGCAGACTAATTTACATTTAATTATTTCCTAGAATTACATTGTAAGCAGCTATACTTGAGAAGGAGCAAAACCTGGTCCGAGATTGTTTAAAAGGTTCCTCCTCGAACCCTTAAAAGGTTCCTCCTCGAACCCATCGAGCTGAACCTCCCTTTGCTGCACTAGAATGATAGTCACCAACATTAGCTACGAATAATGGATCCCTCTCCTCAAATGTTATTTCATCAACATTATTCCCAGATGAGCTTTTCTGATCTGAATGTTCCAGTTCTTTTGTCAAATCCTCCATTGTCTTCTTCAAAGTGGCTTTGCTCGCCTGTCCAGCCTCACCCATTGAGATACCAACCATAGTAATCTTCGGAAGCAGAGGTGATGATTGTAGTTCTCTGTATTCCCTGACAGCATAAGTCCATAAAATAAATCTTAGATTCTTTTCCAAGAACAGAATTAATCTTAAAATGGTCCATGTTGTTTTCATGGAGAAATAAACTGAATGGGACCTTTTATCTTGTATTGTCTGCTGCTTCTGTCTTTTGCTCCATGCAGGACTCAACCAACCCCCAAAAGGGAGCCGGATATCCAGCCCTAGTGTTTTCTTATTAGAGACATTATTATCAGCTCCCTCGACTGCTGAGGTGCCAATGCACTGTAGTTGGTTATTATTAGCCTCCAATAGAGAATTATTAACAAACCCTGAAATCCTACATGCTCTCTGGAAAGAAGCTGCGCTCCTGCAAAATCAAACAATTTTGGGGATTGAGATATTGCAATCAAATGTTTTTACCATCCAAATCTTTGCTCAGAGTTTGGAGATTCTGAGACACACGAATCTAGCCACTGACAATGCGACATAATATAATGAAATTCCATTAACGGCATGAACCTTGTGAAAAGATCACTTTTCCCTACAAAGGAACTCTTGAAAATGGATGAGCTACCTCTTTTCAAACGAATCAACCATGTAAGGAAACTTGGGTTGAATTCCTGTTGCTTTCCGCAACCACCTGTTCCCCAGAAGAACTTTATCGACAGCATGTAAAAGCTGAATTTCAGCAGCCTTTGATATTACACTCAAAGGTATCGCTGGTTGACCCACTTCATCGAGTGCATCTTGCACCTGTCAATCATAAAACCGATGGGTTAGTGATATTTGTATTTTCCACAGTGCAACAATATAAAATTCATCCTCCCTTTTAAAGAAAAAATTCATCACTATTTGTGTTGCTCCTTGCACCAGTGTTATAAAAAGCACGCTTGCACCTTGAAGCGAGGCTCAAAACGTGTTGAGCGCTTCCGCCATCGCTTAAAGTGTGGTTCATTGTCATCATCAAGATTCTAAGACATATTTTTCCTTGCCAATGAATCTCTTCTGAAGAGATGACTTTAAACAATTGATATTTTATTTTATCGTAATTATTTTTCAATTTCTTTATTCATATATTTGTCATTCATGCTTATAAGTTATTACTCTTAGACTAAACATGTATATTTGCATTTTTTTTCTCCCTTTGTGGCTTTTTTCATTAAAGCCCACGCTTTATTTGCGGTTTGCACTTAAAGCCCCAACGAACCTTAGAGCTTTTTTGCACTTTTTGCTTTTGATAACACTGCCTTGCACATATTTTCAATCTCTGACCAGTTAAGTACCTCAGGAGGCTCCCACATACTATCTCCCATCTCTTCAATTACTTCGGCAGCCAAGTTGTCATCAAAAACATCCCTTCGGCGATGCATGTGTCTTGTTTGAATCAGTGAATGGAAATGTTGGTCAACAGATTCTTCAAGAATGTTATCTAACATGTTTTTGTCAAAGAAGTAAGGAGTGTACCTGATAAGAAGATGAATAAATTCATATAAGATAACAAGGAAAAAAAGAAAGAAAACTAAAGATTGAAGCTGCCAAAGAAAGCAGTTAATTGGGAATCACTATTTAGGACTCTTCTTAACAATTTACTTTTTCAGAAGAGTTAGTTGATAAGGTGGTAGGACAAAAGGTGAACTGGACACTCCACCATGAAAGTTAAAAAAAATAAAAAATAATATAAGTGGACTGGACGGTCTAAATTTCATCCACAAATTATGCCGTACACTTCAAAAGTGTGTATTCTTAAAACTGTTATCACCAACATCTCAATCAGTCTGACAACCTACAGAATAATTGTTGAAGCAGATGGTTAATCTGATGAGCCTTTGCAGCAAAAGATCAGTCAATCAGCTCATCCCTGAGATTGATATTTTGTCCACTACTTTTACACAAAGGCTAAGATAAAACACAGTTACAAGAGGGTGGAGTCATTATAGGGTTAATCGTTCAATGTTAATCTGGTTTATAATTCATGATCCTCCGTTTCTCACCACTGATTCATTCCTGCTGGATCACGAAAGGCTATACATTTGGATTCTTTTTTACTGTACGCAGAATTTGTCTTCCATTTCCAACCTATCATCAATAAGGGACAAGGAAAGCACCACACATCCAATGACTTGTTCAGGAATTTTATAATGAACAAATTACAAACTACGAGATTGAGTTCTTAGTTATCAATAGCTACACTAATAATTAGAATACATCTTCAACCTCATTTCATTTAGGAAGCAGAGACGTGATGCAAACTTTTGCTGAATACAATCATATTGAATGATCTTTCATTAGGAACATCCAATCAAAGCAACTTACGGCGCTTCTATCTAACATTATGCAGAAGTAGGCTCCTGAAAATGAACAGATCCTAAAAAGTGAAAACTATGCAAATATCATGTTTAGTCGCAAAGCTGACCAATAATTAGGTTTCCTTTTACTGAAGATTACACTGTCACATATTAATAAATTACCTCTTATAATTAGATTTCTCCCAAAATAAACACCCCCATCCCTAAAAGGAGAACTTTAGTAAAGTTCTATACAATAAAGAGTAACATGAAGAATCCACTTTTCTTCTGTTCATTTTTCTTCACAAATCAATGTCACCATATGATTCTGCATCTTTCCACACACAATAATTCATACGTTCAAAAAGATCCAATAGTACCACTCACTAATAAATAGTGTAACACTTCTTTGTGAACCTCCTCTATGAACATAGAACATCATAGCAGCAAATAGAAATAAAATGGTTATAGCTCATACATGAACTACCAGCAAGATTACTCAAAACCCACCCATCCACATTATTTTAAGTAACCACGAAAACAGAAAGAGTGTATTATATTAAAGTTCTCAGAAAGTATGGGGTTTTGTGTCTCTACTTTTAGGCCAGAAATTGCATGATTGGCCACTCATTACATATCTCAAAACAGTGTAGTTAAAGCGGCTCATTTAAGGCTCTCTTATTTAAGCCCTGAAGTTCAATTAAAGCCAGGTTGTACGATTTCCAGCAAGGTGCTTTAGTGTAGGCTAAGATGCCAAGGCATGTTACCCCATTGTCCATCAGATGTCTTTAAGTGGGCAATAGAAGACACGAGATATTGGTTTAAAAAAATACATCAATTGCTTAAAAACATCATGAAGAAACTGGTAGTGATTAGGACTGATTACAATTTCAGTAGAAGAAAACTAGCTCAAAAAAATATAAGTAATAAGGACTGAAATTAAGTAGAAGAAAACTAGCTCAATAAATTCAAACTACGCCTCTTCATCTAAATCAAGAAATTCACAATGGTTTTCAAAGCTTATTCACATGATTTTACTCCATATAATCAATTAATTATAAATATTTCAATTCTTTTGACCGAATATCTATTGTTTGTGTTTGGAGTTATTTTACCTGCAGTATATTTTTGTATTTTTCCACATTAGTGCCTTTTTGTTCAATAAAGTGTTAGCACTTAAAGTCCCAGCAAACTTTGGCGCTTTTCTGAATTTTTTGCATTTGCAGATTCCGTGGACCACAATTTTTGGACTACAATTTTTCTCAATTGCATCAATCTAAAAAGCCAGTGGTGAAATAGCCACCTAACAGTTACTTCCAGTAATTAACACATCCCAGATTGATATGTGGAAAACCCAAATATACTTTAAAACTCCTGGGGGTCGTTTGATAGAGTGTATTAGAAAAAATCATGCATGCATTAGCTTTGTGTATTAGTAGTATCTTGTTTGGTACACTTTTTCAACCTATGTATAACTAATGCTTCTTTATTGTGTATTGAGGAGTGTATTACTAATACATGAAAATCCATGGTATTAGTAATGCAAGGGGTTTAATGCATGCATTAGCATAGTTAAAGACCCAATTGGCCCTCGACACATTTTTTGCATCTTTTCCACCATTTTTGTGGAGGATATCTTTGCAAATTAATGTTTTTAAAAAAAATTATGCAATGCATGTTATGTTTAATACACCAAACCAAATAATGCATCAGAACTAATGCAAGTATAACTAATGTAAGCATTACTACTACATATATTTAACATTATTCTTATACACTCTACCAAATGACCCCATAGTTACTAAGCATCCTACCAATCAGTTTCCATTGAATGGTTGTAGAGTTTCTACTTTACAGTATACTATATGGGAGACTTTCCAATCACTAATAACATTATTTATATTATGATAAAGTTGCTTTCTCGTTGAATGATCATACCAGTGTATCAAAACGTGACGAGGTCCAAAGAGCTTGAAGCAAAAAGCAAGAAGTAAAGCACATGCTTCTTTGAAGTGAAGCATTCAATTTATGAAAATTAAGAAGTGCCAAAGATGTGAATTTAGTACCAGAATAATTATTTCAATTAACTAATATCAACACCCAGTATAAATATTAATCCAACTTCTCAAAAGTTGAGATTGAAAGAACTGTCAGTGATGAAATGTGGACACAACAAGGGTCTTTTTTGGTTAGACAAATGGATGGGTCCTGTAAATTCCAAGAGTGAATGAGTTGTACAAGTTCTTGGAGAACTTTCAAGGACTAACAGAGGAGAGGATTTCTTATGGTGGAATGGGTATAGCAAAGACATACATAAGGTGAAAGAGGGATACAAGCTGACAAATCAAACTGGAGCTCAGATTATTAAGTGTCCTTGGAAGCACATTTGGAAGCCAAAGTGCCACCATACAAAGTGGCATGCTTCACTTGACTTTTAGCTAATGAGGCTGTTTTGACACTTGACAATGTGTCAAAGAGGGGAACTTCATTGTGCAACATACGTCCTTTGTGTAGAAAGGATACTGAGACAGTTAGACATCCTTCCTACACTATAAAGTCCCTGATCAACTGTGGGAGATTTTCCTCAATCTCCGAGGCATCGCATGGATAATGCTGAAAAGATTGATGGTACTCTTTTCAGTTGGGAAGAAGCTGGATTTAGTGGACTATATGGAGAGAGTAATGACAGATGTTTTGAAAACAGGAGCAGAACTGCGCAGAAGATTAAACTTAAATGTATTTTGTTGTGCTGCTGTGGTTTACAAATGTTTATTCTAATGACTGAGTCAATTCTAGATGTTTTAGGGTCCATCTAGAGTTATCAGTTTTCTGGAAAGTCTTTTTTTTTTAACCTTCCTCCGTTGTAAATATGGTTTTTTTGGTACTACCTAAGTACTAATCTCAATAGTCAATACAGATGTTAACAGTTTCAAAAAGGAATGGTCAGTGATGGCTTTTAAAAATACTAGGTTATACATGCTTAGCTAACTAGTCATGTAAAAGATCGATCTTGGACCTAACTCAAACCTAAAAGCTAGCTCATGAGGTGGATTGCCCCAAGACCATATAAGGAGGCAAACAATACCAATGCGGGACTCTAACAAATGCTTGACTTATGTATTCTATTCATTGGCGTCAAGTTCCATTGTAGATCCTAAGCTCCATTGTTTAGTCTCACTGATTTAAGTGATACACTCCTTGCAGTGGATCAACATCCGTCTGATCTTACACTGCACTGTGCCGAGTTAGGAGGCTATGCAAAATTTATTTTAAATCATTTATTGATTAATACCCAAACCAGATACGAATATCAAAGTATCACCCTCTTTGCAGTTTTGATTGAATGTTGCGATACTTTTACAGTTCTAAATTAAATTAGCAAAATCACTGGTTGACAATTTATTTCTATTTTTTGAAAAAACTAATGGGTTCATTTGGCCAACAAATTTATAGGGATGAAGGGACCAATCAGCTATCTTACCATGGCCCTGAATCTAAAGATGTTCACACTATGCAGTCATAGACTTATTGTGACACTGTTATATATCAACCACCCAAAGTGGCCTTTGGTTAACAAGGCTAGTATGATAATATATGTGAAGCTCCAGATGTCGGAAATCAGAAACACAAGTGACCGTGCATAAGAATATAAATATACCATTTTATACCATCTGTAGTTGCTATCGCAATATCTAAGTTCTGAGCACTGAAAACAGGAACACCATCCACCTTTTTCCTTCCATCAGACTGCTGCATAGCCTTAAGCAGTTTGTTGGCTTCCTTGACCTGAATGTGCAGTAAATATTTGCAGAGATGTTAAGCTGATGAATAAGTAGCTTTAACAGTTGATTTCCAGAATCAAATCAAGATCTCAAAGCAGTATCAAACCTGTTTCTCATTCGGAACAAATTGGAACAAGTGTGGTTTTTCCTGCACAAAAAAAATAATAAGGTGGTAAAATTGTTTATGGAAGACGATAACATCATGAAGTCTACAGTAAAGAGAGGCAATGCCAGAACGTGGTACATGTACTACCAATAGTTTTCAGGTGGAAGGGAATCCTTACACTCTTAACAGGTATAGTTTTGCTCAAAACTGCCTTTGACCATTCAGAACTAGCAAATTCACATCTCTTATTAATCAACCCACAAACTACAGAGGCGTGAAGAGTGATCTAGATACCATACGAGGAAAGTTGGTCTAATTTCTGTAACAGTCCAGTCCACTAGTAATATTATATTATTATCTGGTTTAGGTCTAGGTCTGCACAGCTTTAAAGTATCTCATCGAGGACGAAGCCTAGTCTCCTTATATACCTAACAATTGATATTCTACCGATACAGAATTGCCTATCATATCTTGACAAAATGAAAAGAGCAAAAGAATTCTAAAGTCCATTGGAGCTTTAAACGCAAATAAAGTGTGGGATATAATGAAAAAAGGCACAAATGGGAAAAAAAATTACGCTCACACATATAGACACACACAGAGTGAAATATCAATTGTTTAGTATCGCCTCTTCAGGAGAGGCTTATTCGCAAGGAAAACTGTGTCTTATAGCCTTGATGACTGCACTGAAGTGCAGATTAAGCAAGGCGAAGCACTCAACATCTTTTGTGCCTCGCTTCAGGGCTTAAGCGCAACTTTGACAACATTGTGCCTGGCCCGCTCGTGCTATTATTTGATTTAGGCCGAAACCTGCACAACTTAAAAGTGTGTCACAACAATTTGAAAATTGCTTCGTTATATAATATATATATACCTAGAATTCTCCCATATTTTGCCAAGGGTATCAAAAAAAAAACCCGTGAGACTCAGTTTTCTTGCTGTGGTTCAAAACCCTATTACAGATCAAGGACCAAGCTTTGAAAATCATGGAAGGCCTATGACAAGATCCAAGACAAAGAAACTTCAAGACAAATTACTTATATCTCAATGGCACATCAGACTTATTTTGTGTTGGAAAACAAGTTGAAGCCCATGGAAGATTATTTATTCAAGCATAATCATTTTGTAGCACAAATTAAATTCTAATATGTTGAGGATTGGGGCTTAGGCTTCATTTATTTGCACTTAATGAATGTCATAATCTTAATCATTCAGATATCAGTCATTTGTCTATTTGATTTTTAGGTCTAACTCTTAACCACTCATGTCTTAACTAGTAAGTGCCTTTGTTTTTTCCATATTACAACCCGTGATACTCAGCTTTCTTGCTGTGGTTGGATCCACTGTCATCTCAAGGTTATGGGATTTGCCTAAACACAATTAAATTTTGAAGTTGTCATAGCATTCATCAAAAGCCCTATTACAGATCAAGGACCAAGCTTTAAAATCATGGAAGGCCTACGACAAGATCCAAGAAAAAGAAACTTCAAGACAAATTATTTATGTCTCAGTAGCACATCAGATTTATTTTGTGTTGGAAAACAAGTTGAAGCCCATGGAAGATTATTTATTCAAGTATAATCATTTTGTGGCACAAATTAAAGTCTAATATGTTGAGGATTGGGGCTTAGGCTTCATTTATTTGCACTTAATGAATTTCATAATCTTAACCATTCAGATATCAGTTTGATTTTTAGGTCCAACTCTTAACCATTCATGTCTTAACTAGTAAGTGCCTTTGTTTTTTCCATATTACAACCACTTTAATGGGTCTAAATAGATCTAAAAAAATCTATAACAAAGTAATAATATCATTAAGTTTTCATAAAGATGGCCATTTGCTAATTTCAGTGCTAATTCCAGTCATTCACCGCTATCACCATCACCCACTATTATCAACTACCGTCTCAGCTACCCATCAGCCCCAAGCTCTTCCCCCCTTCTCCAAGTATACGAACCTCCAAATAAAGGAGCATCAAGTAATTCCAACTCCTCAATGCATTCTGAAAATTCATTCATAGCACCATTAATCCTGCAGCAGTGACATCTTTCTGTTGGAAATCCAATGACATTGAAATCCCCCGCCGTCACCACCCAAGGCCCTTCATAGAGACTTCTCACAGCCTCCAACTCACTCCACAATTATCATCTATAAGTTTTCTAGAATTTGACATACACTGCTGATAGACACTATCTAAAATCTTTGGTCTAACTTGAGAATTTGCAGGAAATGCACCGTGTTCCTGCTTCAACTAACACCCTTTCCACATCCTTTAATCCCACATAATTAATATTCCCCCACTAGCCCCTTCTGCCTCAACATGAATTTCACTAAGCCATTTATAGTTCCAAATACTATGTACAACAACATACCTAGTGAAATTCCACAAGTAGGGTCTGAGGAAGGTAAAGTGTATGCAGACCTCACCACTACCTCATGGAGATAGAGAGGTTGTTTCTGAAAGACCCTTAGCTCAAATGTATTAGCCCCAAATAAAAGAAGAAAAAACCAATAGATATAGAATAACGGCTAAAAAGAAGATCAATATCAATTCTAAAGAAAAAAAAGTGAAAATAGCAAAATAATCGAACAACAATAACAACACAACTATAATGGCACGAATAATCCAATGACAAACCTTAAACCATCACAAGGCAAGACAACATCCTACCCCTACTAGCCTTTTATCCTAATACGCGATCTCCACTCTTTTCCATCTAAGCCTGTGTTCTCAGAGAAAAAAAGTTGCACCATATCCTGTCTTATCAACTCTAATACTTTTTTGGTCTACTCTTACCGCTTCGCGTAACCCCTAAATCCAACATCTCGCATCTCCTAACTGGGACGTCGACACATCTCCTTTGTGCATGCCCAAATCATCTCAATCTTGCTACTCTCATTTTGTCTGCCACAGAGGTCACTCCCAATTTCTCCCAAATAACCTCATACCTAACCTTGTCACTCCTAGTATGTCCACACATCCATCTCAACATCCTCATCTCCGCAACATGCATTTTCCAAATAGTATGTAATAAACTGTTAAATGTTATCTTGTAGTTTAGTCTCCTAAAGGATATATACATCTTCCCCCATTGATTAAGCAAATTCCTCACAAGCTCACACTTCCCTTCTGTTAGAATAGGAATAGGTAAATACAATCCTACTTAGAATAGGAATAGGAATAACAATAGTATATAGAATCCT
>JBCEWC010014492.1:0-14337 GCA_038996855.1 Solanum aculeatissimum
GAGGCTTGTTTGGGGTTCCTTCGGGTTCCTCATTCGCCATGTCACGTCTAGGCCCTAGGCTTGGGTCGTGACAATATAAGTCCCAAAAATCCTCCCAAGTCCTTCAAGCTTGCAAGAGAAGAACTCAAGCTAGGGTTCTGAGTTTCCTTTCATTTTTCAAAGGTTTTACCGTCTTCTAACAACAAAGGTATGTTGATTTTTATTTTGAGAGCCTTTCTTCCACAAGCTCAACCATTCCTCTCCCTCAACGATATTCAAGTTATTGGTATTTATGATTTTTTTTATGAACTTTCCATGTGAGGATATTATTATGTATTTTATGATGGGTTATTTTTGTACATTATCATGAAGTGAAATATCATGTGAAACCTATGGATTTTATGAAGTTTTGATGGTTCCCTAACCATGTTTTTACTATGTTTTGGTGGGTTCTTTGAATAATGATCACGTGAGTTAAAGTTTGCACTTCTCATGGCATTTACTCATGATTTGCATGGTTTTAAGTTTATGTATATGTGCCCACTATGTTTTGATAAAAACAATGCATGATAAGTTTCTCAAGTAATCAATTTCTTATGGCAAATCATGTAAGTTATCCAAGTTGAGACAAATAAGAGGTCTAATATGTACGCTATGAGATCATGAGCATAAATTGAATAATAAGAATGATGTAAATCCCTAACATGATGCAATAAGCTATGTTTGATGACCTACTCCATGTATGATATTATGATGTTTTGAGACTGTGCATGATATGATTATGACTATGTTTCAAGTATTTCGTAAGATTGTGACCTAGTATCTAGAGGACCTTGGTAGTCTCCCATTGTCCCTAAGCTATGTGAAACTATAAGTAAGATTTTGATTCCTCTATATGGGCTTGAACCTACCAAAAAGGTAATTCCATAAGGTAAGGATGACATGAGAAATTCATCGAAAATGCTTTGTGGTATGGTGGAGGCACTCTTCATAAAAGGCTATGTGTAAGGTTAGTGTTTGGTTTACGTTGGAAACGTAGACCACTCCATTTCTGATGTGGAGTTAAAATTGGAACTCCAAGTAAGTTTGGTTGGTCTTACATGTTGGTTACGTTTGTTTTACACCTATGTATGTCGCATTATGTGGTTTGGTGGTCTTTCAAGCATGCCTTTAGTAGGTAATTACCATTCATGTTATATTGAGCCTATAACCTTTGAGTATAATTATGCAAGTCATTTATACATAGATTATGTTATCTTGTTGCATTTTCATCCTTCATACTAAGTACATTCAAACATACTAAAGCATACTCTTTGAATATGTGATCTAACCATATAGGAATCAGAGCTCCCATTCAGTATCCTTCACGTGGCTAGTCGAACCATTTGAAGACTTTTATTAGTGAGTCCTCCACTCTGGGGACAATATCCACTTTACTTTCATGATTTTATTAATACTTGTATGATTTTGGATACTCATCTTTTGAGGGTGAGTCTGGGAGATGTCTTGGCCGCCATTCCATTCGTATTAGATGTGTCATTGGATATGGAAATATTATGTATTGGGCTTGACTCCTATTTATGCTTGTGAGACTATGCAAGATTTCCCTTACTCCTTATTCCCTTCTATCTATTAATATTTATTGATGATGTGATCGAAGTCCCGGTAACATCCCCATAGCTTGAGTCACACTTACCCGCCCCTTAGACTTTATTTGTTAAGTGATTCATGGAAATCCTCTTCCCTAAAATGTCTCCATAGCTTAAGTCTAAAGTCCCGCTTCCTTTAGACTTATTTGTTACTTGCTTGATTGTTTAATTATGCTTATGAAACCAAGGATATGCAAATGATATGTTAAGAGTCTTGTTTGGGTTCCCTTCGGGTATCCCATTTGTCGTGTCACGTCTAGGCCCTAGGCTTGGCCTATGATAATTCCTTGAGAAGTTGCATTGTCACTTGAACATCCTTAATTTTGAATTTAAAAAATGTTCTTTGAAAGTGACGGGGTTGCATAATAGACATCCATATACTTGTGCTAATATTTGGTACTAACCATGGTCATGTCCAAGATCTAGTTATTAAAAATGAGTTGAGTTGTATGCTTTAATTGCCAGCCTATTGAGTTTGGTTTTGTTTTTCTTGAAGACAAGCAAAGTCTTAAGCTGGGGGTATTGATGAATGTGTAATTCACACTGAGGTTTTGCTCTTTTATTATGATTATGTTTTGTTTAATTCATAACTTGAGGCTAATAATGCTTTGAATGGTATGTGTTACAGGTACACTTGGTCTAAGTTTGGCCTTGCAGGAAAGAATTGAAGATGGAATTTATTGGAGGCCAAAAGGAGCTAAAACTGCAGGAAATGATACCTAGCAACACATACACTCCACAAATGCGACCTTTAGGTCTGCGATTGTGGAGCAGAGGAGCATAAAGAGGCGTGAATGCGCCTAATACTAGTGTGTAGGTGGGGAAAAGGGTGATAACCCTCTGCGATCACAAAATTCTTAAGCATGATCACGAAATGCGAAAGTTCAATTTAGCTCCATGAACATGGTCAAAGCTTTGTGAATGTGGAGAACTTCAGCATCCAGGGTCAGGGTAGTTGTGGAATTTCATTATTTCAGCCCCAATTCTCATATACAAGAACTCCCAACCCTATGTTGAGACGGTTGGACACCTAAAAACAAAATAGATATGAATTGACAAGAGAGAAACACACCTTAGATTTGATATTTAGATTTTTGTGAGGATCTTGAGTGAGTTTTCTACAAATTCTTGAGTGGATTGAAGAGTGTGGGCTTCCATTGTAATATCTTTCACTCACTCTTTCTTTCCTTGTCCTTGAATGATTAATTTGTAGATTTAATTGAGTTTGGATGTCAATTTTTTTATGGGTCTTGATTATTACTCTTGCTTTCATGTTTAATTGATAATTTACTTGCAAAATCAAGAGGGTTTTTCTAAAAATTGCTTTGATTGATTAAATTTTTTTATGGGTTCATGTTATCTTCATGTTTAGCTTATGATTTGAGGTAGCTAACTTGAATGGAGGTTATATTTTAAATTATTGCATGATAATGTGTAGTTGGGGCGGAAGGTTGCATGATAGTCATGGATTTATGTGTTGAGGCCCCAAAAGAGACTCAACTACTAAGGTATTAGGGGTTTTGCTTTGACTTTTTAGGTCAAGAATGTCCTTGGTGGTCTGCATGTGATATCCTAGCGTGTTCATGCAAAACACCCAATTTCATAGATGATTTGGGTTACAAGTAACCTAGCCTACTCGTAGAGTCTATTTGAATCAAAGTGTGATGGATCAATTGGGTTTTGATTATTTCCCATATTCCCAATACTTACTCCCTTGGTTGATTAATCTTTACCCAATTTTACTTTTATTTAAGAGTAGTTGTTAGATTAGAATCCCCCCATTTAGTAAGAACTCTTGTTTGGTACTCGCCAATCGAATCAAAGTCTATTAGCCATATGTCCTTGCTCTACTCATTCGCAAACAAATTGTTCCCTAAGGGATTCAACCCCAACCTCAAAGGTTGGGTATATATACTGATGAAGACCACCCATTTGTCCTTTAGTGATGTAGCTTTGAACAACATCAAACACCTCATTAGTCACTTGGTTGGCTTGAGGGTCTTGATGAACTTAGGAGACAGAGGAGTTTGGTCCTCATTAGCATTCATTTCCCTAGGAAATGGTGCACATTGTGAGGCATTCTCTGAAAATTTCAAAGAATAAGCATTAAGGAAAGGAGTCTTAGAACATATCTTAAAGCACAACATAGATATTAAGCTAAGACCCGAGCAATTCTTCGTACACATATAGACTCACCTTTATAACTTATAATGTGGTGGGATTGATTATTAGGTATTCAAAGTGGATTACATATGGTTTGAGGTCGTATTACATCTCTTACATCGAGCCAAGTCCAAAGGATTCCAATCAGTTATGTTTCGATACGAGTTTGTATGAAGGTCAACTTCAAATGACCATATATCTTAGAACATAATGAATTAGGTAAGCCATTACCTAAAAAATTAAATCTCTTTGAATTAGATTTCCAATGCATTTGATTTTGCCTTATTTTGAGTTCAGGGTAAAACGTTATGGCCATTTTAGTGAAGCCTGTTGAAGTTGTCAATTTCAGCGATCTGCCAAATAATTTGGCAACTAGCCGATTTTAACCACCGAGTTGTCCTGAAAAACATCAAAATTAGTTAATGTGCAGTCTAAGGGTCCCATTCAGCAATCTGCTGAATAGTTCGGCGATGGGACCCCTGGACCATCGATTTTTATGGCAAAAAAAATTAAAATGTCTTTTTTTTTTACTTTTGATGATATTTTTACATTTCCAAAATAGGTTTTAAACCTATTTATCCTAAATACACAACTTTCCCTTTCACTTATTTCAAATTTCACTTTCAATGAAGAATACCCAAATCTTTTATTAAAGAACAAGTTTCAATTTCTTCCAAGCTTTTCATCAAACTGAAGATTCACTTCAACTTTCTTCTCTATTTTGCTCAAAGGCATGTTGGTTTCTTCATCCATGGGTCCTTCCATCTATGGAGTCCAAAACCCTTTCACCCCAATCTTTAATTTCAAGGTTTATTTTATTATGGGTATTTTCTATTTCTAATTATATGCATGATTCATTTTCGAAATTATTATTTATTGATTTTAAATGCATGAAATGAGTGGGTATTTATAAACCCTTTACATTACTACATTGGGTTGATGATTTCTTAAATGGGTTTTGTTAAATCTTTACCCAAATGTTATATTATGGTCTAAACAATGAATGTTATGTTCAAATGTGTATTCTTATGTCTATTTACATGAGTTGATGGATTTTGGAAAATGCCCTACGTTAAACTATTTTAGGTCTTTTAATCTCATTATGGGTTGTTTAAATTATGGTTTATGAGATGATTTACATGATGTTCAAACTAGGATTCTCAATGGTTATGGTGAGTTATTTTGAAATGGTTCCGAGGAATCATGTTTTACCTCACTCATGCGCATTACTCTCAGATTTTATGATTTTAAGTCTATATGCATAAACCCACCAAGTTTTGGAACTAAGCGTATATGATAAAGTATCTCATATATGATAAAGGTTTTTTGCTAAGTGCATGTAAGTTGATGAAAATTATGAATTTTACGGAATTCTTTTAAGGTTTGTAAAACAAAATTACATGTTGTTTACATGGGAAAAGAAGGATTATGAGAAAATCTATGCTTACTATTGATTTATAAAAGTTCTCAATGAATGAATGAATGATAGTGGAGGAAATCACATCTAAGCAATGACCTATGTTTATGAATTTTTGATGGTGGAGGGTCTCCCATCTAAGGAATAATTAAGGAGCTATCTTATGACTTTGACTTTATAATATCAATTGGTTGGGAGTTGGATAAATTGCCCTGACACATGATTCAGAATGATTTTAATGATATGATTTTATGACTTTTGAGTCTTTACTCCTGTGAGTGCACTACCTAGCACCGAGTTGTACTAGATGTGAATTCCCAAGACACAAATCTATGTGCCACCATATGTAAAGGGGTTAGAAAAGATTACCTAAATCCCTAAGAGGCAAACATCCTAAAGATAAGGGCTTGAGGTGACTACTCGATTCCAAGAACTAGTGGTGAGTATCCAGTTTACACAAGGCTTAGTGGATCCACTTAGGCATTAGGAGGTTCACCTTGGATAAGTGATATCTATTTTTCTTCCGGTGTAAGGGAAATATCGAGACTCCATGGATTGGCTCACATGGTTTATGTCGGTTATGGTCTCTCTCACTATGTCTTATGAACATTTCAAAAGTTTATGGTATATTTCACTTCTTTACCTGTGATTTCTTTCACCTATGCTTATGGATCCTTGTTACTACTAAGGGTTTTTCTCAAAATGGTACATGACTTTATTTTCAAGTATGTATGGTGTTCTTCCTTACGATTTCTAATGTCTCATTCTTAGCAAGATGGTCCTTCACTTGAAGTAATGCGTCATTTTTCCTAAAGATGTTACACATGTACTTATGCATAATTACCTACATCCCTTATTATTCAAAGTTCAAGGAGTTTATTATGAAATCAATTAAGCAAATATTCTTCACTTTCTACATGCATAAATAATATCATAAACTATTATGTTGTTCATTAGCTTATGACTTATCCTTCATTGCATTGCATGCCTACATACTAGTACATTCAAATTACTAACACATACTCTATGCCTACATGATTTCACCATGTAGGGACCATTACTCCTCAATATCCTCTATGTGACTAGATTTGGATCATCGAAGATTTTTCTTGTGGTGAGTCCTCTAGTTTGAGGACAATATCTGTCTTCTATCTAGCTTGTTTGTGTTATCACATTATGTTTGAGGGTGATATCAGTATATGTCTTGGCCATCGTCCCATCTATGACGTAGAGGTATTGTTAGATAAAATGTTGTTTATGACTCTTGCAACACTTATGTATCTATGGAGACTTTCCCCATGCTACCTATCCCTTGTATGATTGTTGCTTTGGATGATGATAGCAATTTATAAACTTCCTTAGTCCCTACTTCCTAGAAAGTACACCCCAAGTTCCCTTTCCCTTAGTATTGTTTGATAAAATTGATTGATCGAAGAAGTTCTTATCCCTTTTCCCATAGATTGTGTCCTAAGCCCCAATTTTACCTTGGCATTTTTTGATGATGATTGATCCATGATTCTTAAATAAGGATTTGCTTATGTATTCTATAAGGCTTGTTTAGGGTACCCTCGGGTTCCCTATTCACCATGTCGTACCTAGGCCCTAGGCTTGGGTCATGACAACAACATAGTTTAGGAGTTAAATGGATCAAAAATAACTAAAAAACTTCTTATTTATAAACTGTTGGACCCATTTACGAGACACATTTACAAGACATAGAATGAAGTATGGGTCATACTTGGCCTTCATACATTGAATGTCACAAAATTTTAGCTACTGGAATTGCATCTTTGAAACCATAAGCCAACAGTATGGTTTGTAGTTGTCTGTATGGACCATTGATTCCCTTCATAGAAGCCTCCCATACTTAGAAAAACTTTCACCCTTCAGGGGACCTTTCACGATCTAGTTTACGAGCAATATTCCTAAGTACAACTCATAAAGTCCTTCGTAGATTGACTTCCAGTAACACAAATTCTACCAACTATCGAACCTCAACCAAAATACCTTTCTATGACCTGTGGTTCAATCCACGTGTTATAGATTGGCTTGTAACATTAGTCCAGCTCAGAATTTTTGCAACTTTTATATTTTCCAAGCATTTCAACATGTGGGGTGTTGTAATATCTCTCCCTTGAGATCATTTATCCCCGAATGAGATAAAAACAAGATTGAGTAGAGTAGAAACATGACAAAAAACCCTCATGAATGCAAAAATAAAACAAGCACATCATTTTCATAAAATCATCAACCTTATGCATCAAATATCATTCAAAAATAGTCTCATGATCATGCATACACTCAATATGACAAGAAAAAATGAATTTGTGAGAATTTGAAAGAATAGGTCATATTTAGGTACCTTAGGCATGAATAGAAGGAAAGAGATAAGGATATTGTTTCATCATGTCCACCTCCACTTCTCAAGTAGCACTCAACTTATTGGTTCCTCCATAACACTTTGACTGATTCCATTTCATTATTTCTCAATCTCTTCACTTGATGATCAAAAATATCAATAAGTACTTCTTCATAGGTCAAATCATCCTGATAGCCACATCCTTCAATGGAACAATAGAATTAGGATCACCCATGAATTTTCTCATAATCGATATGTGAAACACTGGATGAACCATACCTAACAACATAGGAAAATCTAGCTCTTAATTCACCTTTCCAATTCTCTTCATAATTTCATAAGATCCCACATATCGAGGATTCAATTTTCCCTTTTTGCAAAAATGCATTACACCTTTCATAGGTGAAACCTTTAGATACACTCATTCACCTTCCTCAAACTCAGGATCTCTTCTTCTAACATCGGTGTATGTCTTTTGAAGACTTTGGGAAGCTTTCAACCATTTTTTTATGGCCTTTACTTTCTCCATAGAATCAAGTACCAAATCTGATCCAATCAAGGACATCTCTCCAACTTCAAACCATTCAACCGATGACCTAGACCCCCTACCATACAAAGATTTAAATAATGCCATCTCAATACTCAAGTGAAAACTATTGTTATAAGCAAATCCAATAAGGGCTAAGTTATTATCCCAACAACCTTTGAAATAAACACACATGCCCACAACATATATTCCAAGGTTTGGTTTGTCCTTTTGGCTTGGCCATCCATTTGTGGATGAAATACGGTGCTTAGCTTCTCCTTTTTCCCAAGACACTTTTGAAAATACCAAGAAAAATGAGAAGTAAATTAAGCACCACAATATGACATTCTAGAGAATGGTTCCCCATGCAACCTTAAAAATTATTGAATGTAGAACTTAGCATAATCTTCGGCACCATATGAGGATTTCACTGGCAAAAAGTGGGTTTTTTCTTCATTCTATCAATAACAACCTATAGAATCAAATTGATTCCTTGTCTTTGGTAAACCCATAACAAAGTCCATATTCACTTTCTCCCATTTTCAAATAGGTATCTCAATGTCTTGGAAGAACCACTCGGTCTTTGGTGTTCAACCTTCACTTGTTGAAAATTTAAACCACCAATACACCTCTCTCAAATCTCTATACATCTTTGTGTATCCCAGATAAATAGAATACTTAGAGTTATGTTCCGCATCAAGTATCCTTTCCCTTAGACAATCTACATTAGGGAAAAACAATCACCTATTGGTAATGAAGTAGTTTATCTCCCGCTTGTGAGAAGACCTCAACCTTCTTATCAACCACCAAATTCTTTAATTCGACCAAAGTAGGATTCATGTGTTGTTTTTCTTTAACTTTCTCTATCAAAGACAATTCCATCAATTTTGTACAAGTACATTGTCACGATCCAAGCCTAGGGCTTAGGCATAACACAACAAATGGGGAACCCGAAGGAACCCCAAAAAAGCCTCTTAAGAATACATGGAACATCCTTTGTTTCATGGAAGCATAAAAGATCAATAAACACGGAGCACATAGTTTCTAAGAGAAATGGGGCTTTGGACTCATGTTATGGGGATGTTGGAGGGAAGAGGATAAGCATGAATCACATATAAAATAATTTCTAAGAGGCGGGTAAGTATGACTCACGCTATGGGGGCAATTAGGAACTTGGGACTTTCACATGGTTCAATCCACGTGTTATAGATTGGCTTGTATTAGTCATGCTCAGAATTTCTACAACTTTTCTATTTTGCAGGCATTTCAACATGTAGGGTGTTACAATATCTCTCCCTTGGGATTGTTCATCCTTGAATAAAATAAAAATAAGATGGACTAGAGTAGAAACATGACAAACAAACACTCATGAATGAAAAATGCAACATAAATATCATTTTCATAAAATCATCAACCTTTTGCATCAAATATCATTCAAAAATAGTCTCATGATCATGCATAAACTCAATATGACAAGGAAAAATGAATTCATGAGAATTTGGAAGAATAGGTCATATTTAGGTACCTTAGGCTTGAATAGAAAGAAAGAGATAAGGATATTATTTCATCATATCCACCTCCACTTCTCAAGTAGCACTCAACTTATTGGTTCCTCAATAACACTTTGACGGATGCCATTTCATTATTTCTCAATCTCTTCACTTGACGATCAAAAACCTCAACAAGTACTTATTTATTGGTCAAATCATCCTGATAGCCACATCCTTCAATGGAATAACAGAATTAGGATCACCCATGACTTTTATCATAATCAATATGTGAAACACCGGATGAACCATACCTAACTCCATAGGAAAATCTATCTCATAATACACCTTCCTAATTCTCTTAACAATTTCATAAGATCCCATATATCGAGGATTCAATTTTCCCTTTTTGCAAAAATGCATTACTCTTTTCATAGGTGAAACATTTAGATACACTCAATTGCCTTCCTCAAAATCAAGATCTCTCCTTCTAACATTGGTATATGACTTTTGACGACTTTGGAAAGCTTTCAACCTTTTCTTTATGGCCTTTACTTTCTCCATAAAATCAAGTACCAAATCGGATCCAATCAAGGACATCTCTCCGACTTCAAACCATTCCACCAGTGACCTAGACCGCCTACCATAAAAGTCTTTAAATAGTGTCATCTCGATACACAAGTGAAATCTATTGTTATAAGCAAATTCAATAAGTGGTAAGTGATTATACCAACCACCTTTGAAATCAAATGCACATACCCACAACATATATTCCAAGGTTTGGTTTGTCCTTTTGGATTGGCCATCCATTTGTGGATGAAATATGGTGCTTAGCTTCACCTTTTTCCCAAGGCCCTTTTGAAAAGACCACCAAAATGATAAGTAAATTAAGCACCACAATCCGACATTCTATACAACGGTGTTGTCATGACCCGAGAGTAAGACCTAGATGTGACATGGCAAAAGAGAACCCAGGGGTCCTCGATCAAGCCATCTTAGCATCATCGCATACATCATCAGTTCAGAAGCGCGTAAACATAACAAATAACACATAACTCTAGGGGATTCCAAGGCTTTAGACTTAAGCTTTGGAGATGTTTCCAAGAATGGGATAAGCACGCATCATATAGCACATTGCAATTACGTTTTAAAGGGCGGGTAAGTATGACTCAAGCTATGGGGGAAAGAAGGGTTAGGGACTTTCCACATAAGCACGTTCCCAAACAATCAATAACAATACACATAATACCCTTCATACGTGAAACCTTCACATAAACCTAATTACCCACATGAAATTCAAGGTTTCTCTTCCTAAAAATCCAAATAATACTTTTGGCGACTTTGAACCATTCTCAACCTTTCACTAATCAACTTCACCTTTTCCATAGCTTCAACAACCAAATACGGGCCTATAAAGGCCATTTCTTCCAACTCAAACCATCCAACTGGGGGCTTACACTTCTTTCTTACAAATCCTCACACGGTGCCATTCCGATACTAGAATGGAAACAATTGTTATAAGCAAACTCAATGAGCAGTAGATGATTATCCCAATTTCTCTTGAATTTCAAAACACAAGCCCTCAACATGTCCCGATACCTCTTGGTGGATCCCGATTGTATAGAATAATAATGCCATGACCCGGATGGGGGCCTAGATGTGACATGGCGAAAGAGAACCCAAAAGCCCTCGATAAAGCCATGATACCATCATCACACACATCATCGGCTTGGAAGCACGGAAGTCAACACATAACACATAAGCTCTAAGGGAATCGGGGCTTTGGACTCAAGCTATGGAGATGTTGCCGGGAATGGGATGAACATGGATTCACATAGCACATAACAGTTATCTCTAAGAGGCGGGTAAGTAGGACTCAAGCTATGGGGGTACACCGGGGTTACGGGACTTTCCACATAAGCACACAATTCCATCATCAAGTCATAAGCATAATCAATATCATTTCCATAATCAAGGCTCATAAAGCATAACATTTTAATAGTCATAATATTCAACAATTACAACCCAACGCACAAGAGTTTAGTTTTTCCAACAAGCCTCTACAAGAGATAAGCGGGGCCTCAACATAGTTTGAGGCTCACCCTCAATACATAAGTAAAGAAAAGTAAAAGCGGCACTAGCTAGATAGAAAGTGGCTATTGCCCTTGAACAAAAAGGCTCACCACAGCAATGAGCTTCAAGATGATCACACATCGTCCAGTGGAATATAAAAGTCGTCTCTAGTTCCTACATGGTTAGAACATATAGACAAGAGTATGGGTTATAACAATAAAGCACAACGTATGCGGGTATGCAAATGCATATGCACATGAACCTATAACAACCTACATGGCAAGGGATCATATATAGAAGTGAATATAGAAAAGAATAATATACCAATATGCCATGATAATCATGATGCATGAAATGCCATAATGCTTATAATATAGAGGGGATGGAACCATAACCGACATCTAAATCCATGTGAGCTACAACATGAACTTGCCCAATGAAAGCCCTCCCATTGGATCGGAGAAGATTACTTGCCAAAGGTAATCTCACCACACCTTATGGGCATCCCATTTCGGTGTGATGGCCACCATCCTGACGGGTCACCCATTTTTGAAGAATTTACATAGCATAGCATATTATATCAAAGCATACCTTACGGGCCTCCCAATTCGGTAGCAACCTGTGGTGGCACATAGGCTCGGGAAAAGAACGGGACCCTTGAAGATAACCCACTTACTACTCCAATCCTTCTCGGTACTAAGTCATCATCCAACAAGAATACATATACATATACATGCTTTTAAAATTGATATTTGACACATGAACATCAAACCATGCATACTTGGACTTTAAAATTCAAATCACTTTCGTAACTCTTATGCATACCTAACAAGAGTAAAACACATTTCATAATCATGCTTCATGGGCTAAAACGCCAAACAGACTTTTATGTCAAACTTCATGCATAAGAGTAACTCCATACTTATAATATCATATCATATTGGTGCAAGCACCCATATTGCTCAAAGAGCCATATCATAGACTTAGTGTGATCAAAACATAGTCATAACCCATACTTGTTCAAAATCATAGTCATAAACATGTTTGGTACTTAGCCCACACCAAAACCTTTATCAAAAGTTCATGATCATGCATGCAATGCCATGAGGAACAATGATAATAGCATGGGTACTCGAATCCATACTTTAAATTCAATTCAAGATTAGTTCATGAGAAATTCAAGTCAAACCAACCTTCAAAATATCATTTAAATACTACCCATGCATAAATCAATAGTACAAGGGACATGCATAACTTGATCATCATCAAACCATTGAACCTTAATGAAATTCAAACTTAAATAAACTTTAAATCATCTAATTTCTACAGCACATAATCCCATTCAATTAAATACTTCAAAATTTAAAGAACCCAACCATAAAGAAATCTTATAATCAAATTTAAAGAGGAGAGTTCTTGGGCCTTCATGGATGAAATAAAATCCATGAATCAAACCGACATACCTTGAAATTGGCCAAGAGAATTGAAGAATTTCACAACAAGGATGTTCTTCCCCAAATTTCTTCAAGATTTCAACAATGGAGGTCAAGAGAATTTAAAAAATTTCAAAGTATAATGGAGAGTGCTAGAATGGATGAAATGGGTTTAGGGTTAGGTTTAGGGGGTTTAGGGGACCTTAAAAAGCCTAAAAGGGACAAAGAATTTAATTAAATTACGAATTAACCATTAATGAAATGGACTAACCCCTGAAACATTGTGCCACACAGAAGACCCCAGTGTCCGTCTACGGGTACACGGATCGTGTACCTATCCTTGTGCCTTGCCTTGGCCTCAACTTCAACTCGAACTCTCGAAGGACTTTCTGGATCACTTCACGGGGGGGGGGTCTCATAGACCGTATGGCTTCACAAAGACTGTGTACTTGTCCGTGGAGCAAAACGTGGCCCGGAGTCCATCCCCACAAGCTGGCCAACACACTGACTCACTCCACGGGACCTCTTACGGCCCGTGTAGAGTCTCACAGATCGTGGGATGGTCCGTGGGGTTTGCCTTGGTCTATGGCCAGGGTCCTGGCTACCAGGAGCCCACTGGAACCCCCCACGAACCCCCACATGGACGTGGACCTTCACACGGTCCGTGGTCCTGTCCTTGGACCATTTCCAAAACTCATTTCCAGCGTCCTTTCAATTATCGGCAGTCTCACTGTTTTGGCCATAACATTCTCATACTAACTCCAAATTGAGTGAAACCAGTTGCGTTGAAAAGATAACTCAAAGAGCTTCAATTTTATATATAGTAGCCCACACAGTTCATCCCATACCAAAAGTTTTGATTACTTAAAGTACACTGCCAAAATGGCCTCTCTATGACACCAAAAGGTTTGTTTTGAATCCGGCCACTTAAAATCAACCGATGGCTACCAAAATTCAACCATGGCCAGTTCAACACTATCCAAGATCAACCATAAAGAATTTCAAAAATATTTGGGTCGTTACATCATCTCTCCCTTGGGAACATTCGTCCTCGAATAAGACGTTTGGCGACTTTTGGCCGTCTTCAACCTTTTCCTAATTAGCTTCACCTTTTTTATGGCCTCAAAAACCGAATCCGGATCTAGCAAGGCCACCTCACTTATTTCGAACCAAACAACCGGAGACCTACATCTCCTACCATACAAAGCCTCAAAAGGAGCCATACCGATGCTAGCATGGAAACTATTGTTG
>JBCEWC010014493.1:0-14337 GCA_038996855.1 Solanum aculeatissimum
AGTCCTTGGTCATGCAGCAAACAGTTTAAAGATTGTCCAGTCTCGAGCTCGACAGGGGAATCCTTTGTCAGCCTCTGATTTGAAACAAATGTTCCATGTGCAGATCCTAAATCAATCAACGTAAATGCTGCAAGAGAAAAGATCATAGAACTAGTTCAACCTGAGTAATCTAAGAAGAGTGCCTTGACATCTAAGGAAGGACATTACGATATGCAATAGGGACACTTTCTTTGTCTAGATACACACAGTAGAAATAATAAACAATAAAAATTATGGGCTTCTTGCTGTATTGCTTATACCACTGAACCATAGTGACATCAAACTTCCATCTCGGACAAATATTTCTCCTCATCTCGACTGCTATTAAGAGTATGGTCACTAGCAATTGAGTTCCGCATATGCAAACTTTCAAAATCAAGATTAGTGATACATCAAGTAGTAGTTTTCTGTCAATAACAAGCCAAATTAGAAAGATTGTGTGCTATTAATCCTTTGTTTCCAATTAATACAACGCCAAAGTGCATACAAAACAAACTAAAGCCTCTGCGTTACTAGTCCCTCTATTAATGCCTTTGACATTGGTCTCCGCAGGAGGCCCCTTCATTCCTAATTCTCTCCAGACATCATAACACGAGCATAAAGCACCGAACCTTAAGTTAATGACGAATACAATCTTCCCATCACGGGCCATGCAGGATGACATAGGTCCAGATATTATGTCATTCTTCTCAAGTCTAACTTGGAGGGTGGGGGGTTGACATTTATAAAACATAAAATGTAAAATCATATATCCTAGGTAAACAACTATGTATTGGAATATATTTTTATTTAGATACTTATTTGACACTAAATGATGCTGAATATCCAGAAGCAATAAAAATAACATATGAATTGCGAAAATCCTCAAATGGAAAGAGACTTAGTTTCTACATAACTAGTCTTTCGACGTAACTATAAATTCTTCTGATGTGGCGCTTTGTAAGAAGCCCAATAATTTCTAATTTTCTCCAACTCTGTCTTGTGATGTCATAACTCGAGCATAAAATACCTGACTTTAAGTTGAGGAGGAATAAAATCTGCCCATCACCAGACATACATGATAATATGACTTCAGGTGTGACTTTTTGTGATATGTTCTTCCACATTGAAGGAAAGTGAATGATATGACTCTCCCATTCTTCTCCTTCATGAATTTGTCTGAAAACGCGCAAGTGCATATATTCACGTGGCCATCTTTCATAATCAATGACTGCTAGTTGACCCTTCACCTCTATCAACTCGCAATACCACCACTTAGATGCATTCCATGCAATAAGTTTGGAACTTTCAGTTTTAACATCAAATGCATCTATAGCAAGTCCGTCATGGTAAACAACCCTATAGATAACTCCATTGATGCAAACCCCCTGCTTGCACAGAACAGGATGGGGAGTTTTTTGAGTCTCTCTCCATGATTCGTCTATGCCTAAAGTGAAAATCCAGTGTTCTGAGTACCTTTTACTAATATTATTTCTTGTCGAAAGAACTTTGTACTTGTTTTCTTCTGGCTCAAAACCTAACCAATAGTAAAGCATACCCAAATCATCATCTAGTTGGGGAAGAAATCTTACGTCTCCTGTACTGGGGTTTAAAATTGCAGCAGGTTGCTTGGACATTGGTTTCCAAATGCAAAATAAACCATTAACACAATTCAAACTAGAACCAACAGGGATATTGAAGGAAAGTTCATCAAAACTCTGATTTTGCACAGAGATTTTTCCATCTTCCTTTTGCTGATCAGCCGTGTAATGACATTCCCTTGCATCCAAAAAATATTTTATTCCACCCTGACGGCTCACAAAGTGAGATGTATGGATATTCTTAAAATATGTTTCGAAAACGATAGAATTAAGAAATTTGGTAGCGCACCTAAAACGCATTAAAGATTTAGGCGGAAGCCATGACAATATTTGAATGACTATTTCTTGGGGAATTGATGGATTCATCTTCTTGTACGCACTGTTTTTTTTTTTCAAAGTCTTAAAACCCTTCCCTTTATAGAGCGTATATTTTGATGACTTTAGTACACGTTTTCTATTAGAATTAGGAGACAAAGGGGGAAATTAGTACTAATAAAGTGGCAAGTAATATCATATTCGGTGAGCCAGCTCAGTTTTTCAACAAAACATAATATTTTTAGTATTAAAAAAAATATAAATTACATAGTAATCTTTTTTCTATATGCAGCTATTAGTTAAGTTTATCTTATCAACAAATATTTTTACAAAGCCTTGATCAAACTGCACTTGGTTGGGTACGTCCCCTTCTTTGCGTAAAAATATTGATACATCTCCTCATTAATAAGAAAAGCGCATTGGCTAACCTTGAGCATCTCGTCTCGAACAAAGACTTCAAGCTCTGCAGACAGGGAGTCGTGTCATTCGTAACAGATCACCTGGCTAATTAGCAACTAAGAAGAATGAAGGGAGCGATGCATTTTGAATATGGATTTAAAAAGGAGGACCAGCCCAGTGTACTAAGCTCCTGCTATACGCAGGATCTGAGAAAGGGTCAAACCACAAGGACTATTATATGGAGTTTTTTAATATGGATGGAAAGAGAATTTCTTCAAGTTGTTTGGTTGTTCCGTATTTCATGAAACATTAATTAATATCTAGTCAAATAGTTGTGATTAAGAGACCCAAAATCACAAACTTTTTCTGATAAGCTGTCACGAGTAAAATTATAGAGATAAGATGACAGATCTTTGCCATTACCTGTTTTCTAATAAGCTTGCCATCTTTATGTTCTACAAGGATATTTTCAAAGAAAACGTTATCATAATCATTTGTAATTGCATCACAAATATTAGAAAGATTAATTAATAGCCATATATGAGAACCAAAGCTTCCGTATAAGTATGGTTCAGATTTGCATAACCTATAGGTTACGAGTTCATGAGCCATCAAAATAATCATTAATGCTTGCATTAGGGTAGGCTGTCGGGTGCGATCCTTCCTTGGACCCTGCTAAAATATGAAATGCCTAGTGCACCTGGACTACCCCTCCCTTACACAGAACTATGGTTTGATTAGCCAAGATCAATGAACTGAGTTTTAGTTTTTTAAAAAATGAAAGGATCTTTCTACTAGCAACTAGTTATAGCTATCAATGATTTCTCGTGGTGCTATTGTGATTCTTTCCATCTCTGTGGTTCGAACAGTCAAAAGAAGACAAATGATTAAGCCATTTAAGATAATGTGTTCCTTGGCTCGGCCTGGAAACTCACTTTTGTTAACATAAAATCGTTATCGTTCATTTAGTACAAGTATAAAAACTAATTAAAAACAATCATGAAAAAAGTTAATAAGAAAGTTACATTTAATATTAATATTAATGTACTCGATGATTTTTTCGTATTTTGAAATTAAAATGAGTAATAATAACATTGTTTATACTTGTGAATATTGTATGTTTTACATGATAAATTAATTTTTTTTATAAATATATAAAAATTACTTGTTATGTAGTTTAGATGAAAATTTTGTGATTTCATACAGAAAAAGTGGAACATATAATTCAAAAAATTAGAACATGTACTCAATAATTTTTTTCATATTTTGCAATTAAAATAAATAACAATAATAATTGCTAATTCTAGACCTATTGTCGCTCATATTATTTTAGAAATTGTTAAAGAGAAACTAGAATTAAGGGGAGGAAATAGAAGTCTAGAATTATGGAAGAAAATCGCAATGGAAAAAAAGAAATGTTTGAGGAGGATCAATCCCACAACCTCATGCACCTAGTTACTAACCAATTAACAAGCTACATCTAATAGTTATGCACTAGGTGCTTATTTGTTGATTATCTAAATTTTGTAGTACTTTTTATATACCTATACACATTTTACGTCGAGATCAGTTGGTGCTCGAGCACTCACAAAACTCTATGTGGTCCGCCCCCGGTTCTACTCTTGCTTAATAGTGCGAGGAATTTTGGATATTGAGCTCTAATAAGATAATGTAGCACCTTAATTAAAAATCCTACTGCCAAAGTCTGAAGTAGTTGTAAACATTTTTTAACTTGACTTTCATTGGCATTCAAACTTTGAGAGTGCACAAGTAGACACTTAAACTATACAAAAGTTGAATAAATAGACATGTGCACCTTATGTGGCAATTAATATCCTACATGACATCCTACACGTATTATGCCACATAGGACGTGTGTTGATTTATTCAACATAAATATCTACTTGTGCACACAAAGTTGGACGGCACAAATATCAGTTGAAGCTAAGTTAAAAATCGTATTTATGTATGATGTCTTTAGTATATATATTCTAGTTAAGCAAACCTGTATTGCCAAGCTGTTCCAATATCTTTACGAGGTCAGAACCTCCAACAACTCCAACATTAACAACCTGCAGGTGGACAAAATTGTTAACCCAAAATATATATCGAAAATAGAAAGAAGTAAAAAGGAGTACTTCAAAAGAATCATCTACCTTTCCATGTTCCTGAATGAATTTCAACATTTGTAAAATAGATTCCTCAAATTTTTCAAAGAAGAAAATCAAGATCATTATGGGGATGATTAATCAAATACCACTACTATAAAATTAAAGGAAGAAAATAGACAATTTTTTGAAAACAAACGTATGTATCAGATAACAAGAATAGAGTGAACCATCTCAATCTCAAACAAGTTAGATGTGATGAGCTTCGACACTTAGAGACCGAAAAACTTAGCTAGGGTCCACGAGCCCCATTCACAACCCGTATTTTAATGTATGAATCATAATTTTGGCTCGTGGACTGGAGTGCACAATATTTTGCTTACCGGAAAGTTCTACGAGCTAGTATATGAGTCGTACAATGAAGCACGACCCATATAATCAGTCGTAGAAGCTCCTTTTCAGTCCAAAATGGTTGGCTTGGTCTTACACCAGCAGAACCTGCATAAACACACTATTACCCTATATGTCACCAGTCCAAAGTCCACATATTACAACCAAATTATTGAAAAATAAAATCTACCTAACAATCTAAGAACTAAAAATCAAATAAAACTATCCTATTACATCAAATAATTTGGGTTGCCTCCCAAGAAGTGCTTGATTTATTATCGCGACACGACGTGGACGTTTTGATTACTCAGACTTCATCAATCACCCACACTTCCATCTTTAGCTTGTCTGGCCTCTTCATTGACTGACAGACGTTGAAGACAACTTCTTCGTCATTCAATCTGAACTTGAGTAGGCTAGATTTCATGTCCACCAGGGCTCGCCCAGTGGCTAGGAAAGGCCTTCCTAAGATGATTGAAACTTCAAAGTCCACTCTAGGATCATGAAGTCTGCTTTGTCCACTTTGACAAGGACATCATACAATATCTCCACTGGCTTCTTCACCTTGTGATCAACCATCAACAGTCGCATGCTCATCGTGGTAGGGGCTGCTAGACCAAGTTTCTTGAAGATCACAACGGGCATCAAATTTATGATGGCACCAAGATCACACAATGCCCTTGCGAACTCCACATCACCTATGGTGCAGGGAATGATGAATGCTCCTGGGTCTTCTCATTTCTGCACCAAGGACCTAGTTGAAATCACACTGCAGTGTTGGAGCTCTTGTGAGAGCTCCTAGCTAATAGTATGTTTTTTTGTAATCATATACTTCATAAACTTCGCGTATTCAGACATCTTCTCCAATGCCTTAATCAACAAAATGTTTATAAAGAGCTGCTTCAACATGGAGAAAAAGTGTTTGAACTAACATTCCTCCTCCTTTTTCTTTAGTCTTTGAGATAAGTGAGGAGGAGGATGAGGAATGGGTCTCAACTGTTTTGGCACTGCGTTGCTTTTCTCATTCTCAACACGATCATCTCTAGTATCTGTCTGCCTGTTCACAACACTCTCATAATGAACATCTCTATCATCCAATGGTATTGCAGGATCAATGGTCTGCTTAATTCCCACTACGAGTTGTGATTTCCATACACTGCCTCTCATTTTTGGAATTTTGCACTGTGTTACTGGGCAACGTACATTTTTGGTGTTGGTTTAACTAGGTCAAAATCTGGCCAAACTATTGCTCCAACTGCTTAATTTCCACAGAGTGAGAATCGATCTTCTTATTAATGCTGGCAGACTTCATCCTCTTCAGTGTCTTATTCTGTGCATCAACTTTCTTCAGCAACCGGTCAAACATCTCTTTAATGCGAGAGGAACCAACCCCAGAATCCCAATTGTGTGGTGGAATGTATAGACCACTTCTAAAGCCATCTCTGCGATCCCATTCAATATCTCTGTCCGGTCCCCTATTCCAGTCATAATAACGTCCTTTGTTGTTATCTCTAAAAGCTCCATCTCTCCCTAAGTTCCGATCTTGGTTCCCTTGACCTTGGTGCCAATAGTCTTGAATGGATCCTTGGGCGTTGGTCCAAAAACCCACCATCCGATCAGCCACAAAATACGTATTCTCCTTATAATAAGGCTCCTCGTACACACGTGGAGGTTGATGAGCTATAACATTTACTTGTTTCACGTTCCGCTTCATTAATAGCTCTACATTAGTATTTATCCACGCAACTTCCTGCATCACTTTCTCACTAGCCTGTGTTTGCGTCAGACTGGTACTAACCAAGAATGAACTTCTCGTAGTAGACTTTTCCCTCGTACCCCATGCACGGTTGGTCTTGACTACCCTCTCAAGTCTCTAAGCAACCTCTTGGAATGGACGATCTATAAATGAGCCCCCCATAATCGTGTCAGTAACTGCTTGGCCCTTTTCATCAAGGGTTTTATAGAAGATCTCAACCTGGGCTTCTTCAATAATCTTGTGGTCAGGGACACGTCTCAAACACTTAGCGAACCTCTCCCACGTAGTACCGATCAAATCACCAGGTATCTGCTCGAAGTTGTTAATCTCAGACTTCAACTTTAGCTTCTTTGAGATGGGAAAAAACCTCCCCAGAAAGGCTATTTGCAATTCTTCCCAACTAGTGATTGGACTTTGTAGGAGTTCATATAACCATAATGTTGCATTACCTGTAAGAGAAAGTGGAAATACATGGGGCCCAACGACATCCATGGATAGATTTTGGTTCCCCATCATGCTCTTACAGATAAACACAATGTTGTGTAGATGGTTATGTAGATCCTCTGATGGTAGGCCCAGAACCAACCCGTGATTCTGTAGCATTTGGAGCAATTCACTTGAAACGATGAACTTTATGTCATCCGGTAGTGAGGATAACACAATATCTCCCATAATGTCCATTGCCATAGGGTTAAGCTGATATTGGTTCCATTGATTAGTCGCGACTTGTAGACCCTGTGGTGGTAGAGGTGGATCGTTAGCTCCATTAGTCTGGTTAAGTTTTGTATCCACCACATCATTGTTCACATTACCTTGGGCCATTCTCCTTAGCGTTCTTTGGATGTCTGGATCAAATAGAATCAAGAGATTGCCTCAGCTCTGAGTGTTGTGCATACACTACACCTGCACACAAAATAAAAAATAACAAAATGTAAAATTAAGGAAATAAAGATTAATCCTCCAAAGTTACTTGAATTAACCAAGTCTAGCCATATTCCCCAATAACGGCACCAAAATACTTGATGTCGCTCAAGCCATACCTTTTTTTTGAGGTAAAGCAGTCGTTGTCAAGTGATTAACCCAACCGAGGTTAGGGTCGATCCCTCAGGGAATATGGTAGACTCAAGAGTTAGTTCAATGTAAGTCGGGAACGATTAACCTATTATCTATCAAAAAGAGGGGGTTTGCAAAGTAAAATAATTAAACTAAATGAGTACAGGTGATGAGAAATTAGTAGAAGAGTTAATTAGGGTGATGTGTTCCCCATGAATCTCTAATTTGGTATTGTCGAATAAATACAATATTTTTCAGTGTGTAAGTGTAGGATAGTAAGTTATGTTCGCCTAAACCTTTGATCCAACGAATTGATAAATTTTATCTCGGAACTTGATCCGTCTCTGTGACGTGACATTACTAATTCTTACTTTTATCCCAGTACAACCTCCCCTTGATCTGGTTTGGTTGATTATACGAGAATATCTCAATCAAATCTTATTAACTACCCCTTTTTCTATTCATTACTTCCTTGATTCGACAAGTATAACACTAGTCAAGTTCTAACGTAGACCTCTGTTAAAAAATAGTTAAATTGAAAAGTATTAATTAATACAACCAAAAACACCTTCCAAGAATTAAACAATATTCGATTTTACCTTGTTAGTTCTTCATGGTTTCCACAACCCTAGTTATGAATTTAGTTATGCATGATCAACATAAATGTAGAAATTATGAAGTAGAGTAACATAATTGAGCACTTACACAAATAAATTAAGTATATAAAATTCAAGTCTTTAATTAGAATCACAAGGTTGAATAAAGAACACACTCTAATGTTTTTCCTCTCAAAATATGCTAAATCCTAAGTGTATCCTCTAAAACCTTGTTCAAACTACGTGATTGCTGAAAAACTTGATGAAAAATAACCTAAAAATCTATTTATAATGTATAAAATACATAATCAAAATGGAATAGAAAAATTGTATCGGCACCATCTACGAACAGGTTTACGACTCGTGCTTCACTCTACGGCCCGTACATCGGGGTTTCATGGATTGTAACTGGATTCTGGAGACTACTTCTACGAAATCTTTCCACGGGTCGTATAAGATTCTACGACCCATAAGAGGTTTCGTCTGATGACTTTTCAAAACTTCTCCACTTTCTGATCCTCAAGGCACAAACATACTTTATGACTCGTGGATCAATCTACGACTCATCTGTTTCCCTCGTAGAGTTCATTTCAGAAATTCACCATTCACTGGAAATTGACATGAGACGCCTTCTACGGCTCGTGAACCTTTCCACGACCTGTAAAGGGTTCCGTGGATTCTCAAATTTTGTTGTTTCAGCCCATTTTGTCCAAATATTATGCCAACACTGAAATCCTGCAAAACAAACACAAACCACAAATCAAACCTACTAACATCGCTTTGAGAACACACAAAATTTCAAGTTTTAAGCATCAAAAGTGCTGCATTTCGATAGCACATCATCTATATTTTGTGAGGCGCCTTTTGAAGTGAGCCCAAAGGGACAAATCCGTGATGAGCTAGGTCCAAGAGCGGACAATACTTCACAGTGTTGGACCACACCATTACTGAAAGCCCCACCATCATTCATACTTGACTTGAATTTTATCATAAAAACTTAGTCCATACTTTCTATGTAATTTTCTTGAAAGCCTTGCAAATACAGGATCATAACATAAAGCTTATCCTTTGAAAATTATAGTCTCATGTATGAACCTATAGGTAAGAATCATAAAATAATATAACTGAATTTAAAACATTCATAATCATATAATTAGAATAAATTTATGCTTAATTGAGAAGAATCATATCAATAGAGTAAAATTTAAAAGAACCCACTTTGATCATCATAAATCCTAGAAAACCTTGTAGAGAAATTTCTTACACATCATAAAAATCATTAAATTAAATATAATTCATACTTAATCAGATCAATAAATCAATAATTAAAACTTAAATCATGCAGTTGAAAGAGAATTGTACAAGACCCATAGTGAGATCGTGAACTTTAGATAGAATTTATGGAGATTTAATGAAAAAATATCAATAATTTCATGCAATTAATATAAATTCATATTAAAATAGATCAATAATAGTAAACAAAGTCATAACTGAAGAAATTGAGAAGATTCGTAAAAAGTCATACTTGAAATTGGATGGGAAACTTGGAAATTAGATGGGCACCATAAAAGAAAGGAGTCCATGGATCAAGACCTACATACCACGGGGAGTAATTTGGAAGAAACTTGGAGAAATTGCCTTGGAACTTGACAAAATTGAATTGGTTTTCAACGAACTTTTACTTGAAGAAGGAAGCCTTGAGAGTATTTTCAAGAGAGAAAATTTTGCATATTGAGAATTGAGTGAGAATGAGAAAATTTGGAGGGCTTATGGTAGTTTATAGAATAGGATTTAGTCCCCAAACCATCCAAAATCATAAACTAATTGTTAGAAAAAGGCCAAAGTGCCCCTACTTAAAAACTACAATAAGACAACAATAGAGGACCAAGTCAGCGATGCGGAGATGGTTCATCCGGGTTTATTTTTGGGCAAAGTTCAAATGTGGCCAAATTTTGACTAAGAAAGATGGTGAACCATCTTGAAACATGTCCGCGAAACGCTCCGATCATTGACTCCTCCGTATAAGTAATTTTTGAGATGTTTATCATATCATATCATATTTCAGTCTTAAAATACCTAGGATATTACATATGCCAAAAAAATAATTCTAGAAAGATTTGATAAAAAGTCGAAGGTAATTGGTTCAGACTAAATTTGATAAATGTTGAAGGAAAATGATTTCGACAAGGTTTGATAAAAACTAAAAAAATATAGTTTTGACTAGATATAATTATATCGATGAAAAATGATTTCAGTAGATACATGGTCTATATGAGGTTCTCTTGGGATTCAATCTAAGTTTATCGACAGATGTGTTTTGTACGATAGACATGCATCATGATTATCTAACATTACATTGCGTCGCGTCATTTTTTACCTCATATAGATGCCATGGTTGTGTGAAATCCTTCGAAATATGTATTAATGGTTAGACTCTGTAATTGTGATGTGTTTGCAATGACTCAATTGAAAATTTTGTGCTACTTGACTTGTTTATATCATTATTATGTAACCTGACTTTTCTAATTGCAGATTGTAGTTTTGGAGATTCTATTGGTGTTGTTGGCGTACTTGTGTTCCTTATTCTCTACCTTGTGTTTAGGCATACTTGCTGGGTACTGCATTGTTTGATATCACCCTTGATTCTACACTTATGTATAGGTTGTGAGCCCAATTCGACCTGATGTTACTTTCATAATTTGGACTATTCGTCTAGATTACCCGAAAGGTTACAACTTATCTATTTAGAGAACCCTCTAGGCTTTCTCTATGTTACGTTTTGTTCTATTCGAGGACTAAGACATTAAAACTTGTAAATTCTTTTTTATTCTTATTTGTAATAGAGGCTTATACATGTGTCACCTGTCTACTTCCAATTTTCAGCTATTGTTCGGTTATCCTCTATTAGATTTCTATATTCGCCTTATCTTCTACTTAATTACTAAATTTTCTTTTGTATATCCTTGTTTAGGCCGACTTGTATTGGTGGTGGGTTAAGTCGGGTGCTATCACACCCCATTCTAGATCGTGACATAAAGTTAACACCTGAAATAGAAAATTTGATAGCCTCCAACTTTGATATTCTTCCTTTTATAAAGTAAATATGCATATTATGCTCTCATAATTGTATGTCATGAATACATACAAACATACATACATACCTATATCTATATATACCTACACACACACACATATACACACATATGAACTCAAAATTTTTAAATGTCAAATTACTGTTTTATCCTCTTATCAAATTTTAATGTGCTGTTACTTTCCCAACCCTAAAGTATAGTATTCTTTTGCAAGAGTCGTCAGTTGCTCCGTCACAAGCATCTCCACCTCCTGCGCCTTTACCAACGAACTTAACCCCCGCATCTTCTTTACGCACAGACGCAACTTCTTACTCTGTATATAATAAGACACATATTTTTTCTCATCAAACACCAGGATCTGCAATCAAAGCACAAGTATGCACTTTTGTCCTCACTTCTATTCAATTGCATTATTTTATATTCGCTGAATCAATGTATTGATTTCCCAATTGTTACTATTCTATCACTATTTGAATCTTCCCCTCCCCCACACTATTATTTGTTTAGCCTTTACGACAACGTTCGAATAACGGCCTCCCAATTGCAAATATATTTTTGCATATATACTTTACTGTCAACTTTATGTTTGCTCAATCACAATTTAATGGCCTATACTTTGTTTGCCAAGGTTCCGTCAATGCCATTTGCATTTATATCCTTCTGGTATCTACTCTACCGGTAACTTTACACTTTGCGCAGATCAAATTTTACTGTTATTTGTTAGACAACGTTCAAATAATGCCCTCCCAAATCCAATTACATTCTTTGCATATATATTTTACTGCCAACTTTATGTTTGTCGCATTTTATAACTCCCCGCTAACCTACTGTTTGCCTCAAATATATCTGGCGCACAATATGGATTACATTTTTTCCATATATAATTTACTCCTAACCTTATATTTATCGTTCTTTAAAATCTCCCTGTTTAGTATGTGATGATTTCAGTTGCTTGAGATTAGGAGAGAAAATCATCAAGTTACTGGTTAGCTCTATTACTCCAAACTTAAATGTTAAATACTAATTTACCCCTAATTTCCACCCTAACACAACCCGAGCTATACACTCTCCACAGGAAGCCACCACTTACACTCATTTTCAACAGTCGTGCAAGCCCAATTTCCCCCGAACAGCTGCAACCCCTCTTTTCCCGCTCTTTAAATCTCACTAATGTTAATCGCAATCCCTATGAATTGTTCACGTCTATAGTTGCTGCACATGTATGTCTCCATAATCCTTCACCACTTTAGTAGTTTCCCCTGTCCAACTTCTCTGTCACCATTTAAGTTACTTTTATTGTGCAGTCAGATTGTTGGCTGCCACACTTTCTGATAAATTCCTCAAGCATTCATTGCGTAGTAAGTTTCTCCCCCTTTCTTACTATTCTTAAGCCACTGACACTACTACAACACCCCCTCAAATTTCTACTGCATACATGCATATCTCACCCATTTGACAACTAACATTCCCCTGCCATTTCAAACTATATTTTCTTGTATATATATTCTTTAATCTTACACTTTTCACCCTTACACGTTACTGCACCAAATACACGGGCATATCTTTACTCGACAGGCCACTTATTGTGTATGTTTTTTGTCGTAGAGGCAATAATTATACGGTGTATAATTGTGTATCCTTGCCATCAAGCTTTTGTTTCCAAATGCCGGATGTTTGATCTTAATATTTTGCAGCCATTTAGCAGTTTATATTGAGGCTCTATTTCGTATAATTGTTAGGCATGAATAACACTAATTAATTCTACACTACACTAATTCATGAACCACTTACAAGCTTTTAGTATGAGTTTGAACCATTTAGCATTTTAGCCTATGAAATTTGGAATAAGGTTAACATTGGTTAACGTTCTTGGAAATCATGCCCAAATAAAAATCTAACATCATGGTTAGCTTTGAAACATCGAATTTGATCTAGAACAACATTTTATTTTGTTTTCAAGGGTTCTAGACTCATTTTCGAGCCTTTGGTGGATTTAGTTAAAAATGGCCTTTAGAGGCAGGACTCACTTTTTATCGAGATGACCACGTATGAAAATTTTAACCGCATTATTAAGTTTAAAATGTCAAACTTAATGGGATAACATAGTCTATTTGCTTGCACGGAGTTTCGAATGAATTTCGATAATCTCATCAGAGACTTGGACTTTGCCAAAAAATTTATATCTCAACTGATGCTAGTGCAAACACTTTTGTTCTCAATGATCGTGAGTCCTCTGGGTTGCATTCATGGAGGTCAAGGCCCTTGTGCTTCGCTATTGCAGGGACTTGGCTGTGATCACAATTCATTGTACCCCCTAGCCTTCACATTCACAGGCCTTGATCCACATTCGTGAAGGGACATACATCATACCTTAACGATCGCGGGCAGCCATAGCTGCGATTACGATAGTCATTTTCATTTGATCTTTTATTTAAAAGATAGACGTGATCAACTCTTTTAAATGATGATTTCACCCTCATTTTAGCTTCAATTTTAGTGATTCAAAGCACAAAATCATGAGTTTTCATCGGGGAAACACATGGAGTGGTCGAAAAGTGTTGAGAAAACTTTGTTTGAGATACAAATTGAAAAATAGCTACCGACATGCTTATTTTTTTAGCTTAACTTTTTGGAAAATTGTTGCATGAACTGATTTGAGCTGTTCTAACCCCTAAATTATACTTCATTTTGGGAGAGAAGTTTGAAGAACTATTTAGGACCCTTTTACAAAATCAATTTTGAGTTTTTCAACATGGATCCCACAATCTCATTTTAGACTTCAAAATTTATCTGCCTCCTAATTTTATGATTTTAGTATTAAAACGATCGTAATGACATTGTGATTCTATTTTGATAGTGTGTCAACATTCTGAGGTTGTTTGAAAGGAAAAAGCTCTGGTGGAGCGATCTGGAGCGCATGTGATCAGTGTTGGGAAAAATCGAGTAATTTTCCCCCAAAAAGAAAATAAACAAAATACCCGACAAATAATATTGAATACTAAAAAGAAT
>JBCEWC010014494.1:0-14337 GCA_038996855.1 Solanum aculeatissimum
GTGCATGTTATTATATATTGTATTAAAAATAATGTAAATATACAAAGTGAGGTATAAAAGGACATCATTGTCATTTACCCTTTTTATCCCGGGATAAGTTATCCCACATTTGTCAACCAAACAACTATTTAAGTGGCACTAAATTTTTATCCCAGGATTAGTTTTTGTTATCCTTCACACCAAACGACTCCTAATAATATGGTATTCAGTTACTTTGAAACAATATAATATTCACAGTGGCAAAAACTTGATAAAAGCTAAAGCTACCAGAATTTTGATTTATTTATATTGTCCTTAAAATTGTAGAAATGAGAAAAAGTTCTTAAATCAGGTATGAAACTACTTTGCTTTTCAATTGTGTGCAAAACAAATTATTTTTTTTATAAAAAGATAAGAACCCTTCTACTCCAAAACCAAAATCAAGTCCCGCTTTGCACATTCCAGATTAGTTCAACATTAATAACAAGGATTTATAAGTTGGTCATTTGATTTATCCATTTCTGACCTGTGGTTTATCCTTTGTTACCATCGCTTACATGGATTGATCCATATTTTATCCAAATTTTATGGATCAGTTATCCAACTCATTTGAAATAGGCGAATTGGATGGTTACTTGGATATCTTATCCATTTTGGCAGCATTACATCTGAGAAATAGAGAAGGGCTTATGGAATGGGATCGAGATGTAGATAAAGGATATGTATATATGTGTATGTGTGTACACACACACACATATGCATGTAATGTATGTTTCTATGAGTTTTGCTAACCTACTATATGACTGTAATAAGTACTCATTTTTTAGTTTTTGCAAAATACAACAAAAGGGATAGTAGTCTTTAATGCCCCCCCCTCCCAGACACACAAATAAAACAAAATGCACCCGGTCTTGTGACCTCCCATCCTCTTTGTGTCAAGTACAAATCATTCTCTATGAAATTCATCACACTAGGGATCTTTGTTCTTACTACATACGAGTTCTGTTTGTCTGTTTACCCGCATGTGACCTCGTCAACTGAAGTGAAGGTGAGGCTAAAAGCCTGGTGGCTGAAAGCAAATGGAAATGTGGTTCCACTTGCCGACAAACAATATCGTCCATTCACTGCCTCCTCCTCCTCACCTTCTTGTTTGCCTCTACCTCCAACATCCCTTATGGTTAAATTTTTTTTTTTAAAAAAGAAACTTAATTGAAAAAAGAGAAAAAATGGAGAAGTTGTGACTATTGAGAAGACACAGACAACGTCACAACATTTGCGAAATTGAGAGATCTTTTTGAGTAAAGTATTAATATAGAAATCAACTAGCTGTGTTTTCATTCTTTGGTGGCTTAGTAGTGTTTGGAGATCTAAATATGATATTTGAAGTTGAAAAAGTATATTTGGAGATTGAAATTATGTTGGACCATACATTTAACTTGAAAAAAAAGTTGAAATTTTGTGAGTGGAAAAGATTTTTCACTTGAAAAACCGGTCAAAACAAGTTTTTAAAAATTTTCAAACTCATCTTCAAAATGTTTTAGTAAATCAGTCCAATGTATAACCAATCAACACACCTAGTGTAATCCCATTATTGGGGTTTAGGAGGGTGGTGTACACAGACCTTACCATACCTTGTGAAGGTAGAGAGGTTTCCGATAGACCCTCAACTCAAGTAAAGCATTTTAAAGAAGATTTGAAAATGAAATATAATAGTAAAGAAGCCATGTTGGAAACAATGGAGAAAAGAACAGTAATAACAAAATAATACGATAATCAAAACAATAGAAACAACAAGTACCCAATGTAATTCCACAAGTAGAGTTTGGGGAGGATAGGATGTACGCATACCTTATCCTTACCTTTTTGGGTGGAGAGGTTGTTTTCAATAGACCCTTGGCACGAAGATAAAATAATAACATATCCAATGAAATTTCACAAGTGGGGTCTAGTAGGGTAAAATGTACGCAGACCTTTACCACTACCTCATAGAGATAGAGAGATTGTTTCCGAAAGATCCTCATCTAAAAAATATCATCCTAAAAGCAAGTGAAGCAACACATAGTAAATGCACATAGAAGAAAAAAATATGATTACTAAATAATACTACTAATAAGGAAAAGCACAGCCTACCTTTGCCTCTCAAAATTCTTGTTACAACCGACCTCTCACACCTTCTTACTAACGCATCCACATCTCTTCTCTTCATATGCCTAAACCATCTCAGTCTTGCTTCCCTCATCTTGTTCGCCATGTTTGCCACTCCCACTTTGCCATGTATTTCATTATTCCTAGTCATATCTCTTATACATCCATATGAGCATCCTCATCTCTACTTACTCATTTTTCGAATGTGGGTGTTCTTGGCTGCCAAACACTACCTCATATAACATCATTCTAACCACCACTTTGTAGAATTTACCCTTAACCTTCGGTGACACATTCTTATCACAAAGTATCTCGAATGTGAGCCTTTATTTCACCTATCTTGCTCCAATAAAATGTGTGACATCATCATTTATCTCCCTATCTCTTTGGATTATGGAATCAAGATACTTGAAACTTGAAGGAAATAACAGGTTATAGTTAAAATCAAATAATAGGATAATAGGAGAGTATTAATGATGATAGTTTTGATATGGAAGGGAAGAGGCATGCAAGATGTTCTAAACTAGCATCATGCACCTCCACATGAAAGTGAGACAACACTCGACTTCACACTAACCTTCTACACAAATTTTTGACCTCCATAATCTCCTATATGAGGACTAGGGTCACGTCTTTGGTAAGTTGAAGGTTTGCTATGTCTTGCCTAATCACCTCTCCTCAACACTTTTTCACCCTACCTCTGACTCTCCTCAGACCTACCATAGCCAACCTTTTACACCTCACCAAGCGTGTATCTACTCTTTTACATCTATGAATCATCTCAGCTTATTTCCCTCATCTTGTCTACCATATAGACCACTCCACCTTGTCCCGAATATCTTCATTCCTAATCATATCTCTCTTGGTTTGCTCACAAATCCATCTCAACATTCTCATTTATGTTATTCTCATCTTCTGGACTTTGAGAGTTCTTAATTAGCTAGTACTCTATCATATACAACATAGCTAATCTAACAACCACTATAAAATTTGCCTTAAAAATGTTGGTGATAAGATGAGGGAAGCGAGACTGCGATGGTTTGGACATGTGCAGAGAAGAAGTACCGATGCTCCTGTTAGGAGGTGCGAGAGGTTGGATTTTAGAGTTACACGAAGGAGTAGAAGTAGATAGAAGAAGTATTGGGGGAGGTAATCAGACAAGATATGGCGAGACTTGATCTCACAGAGGACATGACCCTAGATAGAAAGGAGTGGAGGTCGCGGATTAGAGTAGCAGGCTAATAGGTTAGTAGGATTAGGTTGATGTCTGGTTTTGGGGTATAGTAGGGTAGTAGGATTAGTCGCGTTTTTATATCCTGGGTTGTCATTATTCTTCATATATATGTTGATTTTTTTACTGTTTTACACACTACCATGTACTTTTTGTTATTTGTTGGTCTTTCTATTTCCTTTTCTTTTTTTTCCCTTTTTTCATATCTAGTTATTTGCTTATGGGTTTTTGAGACGAGGGTTCCTAGGAAACAACCTTTCTACCTCTGAGGTAGTGGTAAGGTCTGCGTACATTTTACCTTCTCCAGACCCCACTTGTGGGATTTCACTGGGTATGTTATTGTTGTTGATGGTTGATTTACTAACTTTCATGGTTGTTTTTGTGATTCTAGTTTTTTTTCCTGTTTGACCCTACTAGCTTCATTATGCTTCTTATGACTTGGGGGGATGGATGTCATGATTCTAAGGTAATTAGATGTGTTTCAAATAAGATTTCCAATTTTAAAAGTTCAGAATTAAAAAAAGTTTGACTAAAGTCAACAACATTTTGGGGTAACAAAGTTATATTTAGGTTTGGCGAATTTCATTAGATCTATAGGGTGATATGACACAGACCTCAAAGCGTTTGGGAATGATTTAGATCTATTGCAAAAATTGGAGAAATTCAACCTACTATCATCAAGAATTTCATCTAGGACAAACAATTTGCACAGATCCTACAGAACTTGTCAACAATTTACACCAACATTATGCCCCACCAGGCATAACAAGTGTGAATAAGATTTTTTTTTGGTCAAAGCTTCATTACTTTCTTAAACTCTGTATCAATAATCAAATCGAAACCTAGGGAGTATATTTTTATCATTTATCTATAATTGAGTATTAGTATATATTTTTAATTTAATTTATAACTCTAAATATCAAATTATTTACTTCTTGTCTCTACTAGTACTAGTAAGTATTCCACCTCCGTCGTCATATTCAATCTCTTTACCCGGAAATCCAGAGTGGAACAAACCAACCTAGCGCAAGATGGGTTTCACACATACCAGCTCTTAAAAGGGCTCGTCTCCTACAAAAAAGTTACTACTTACGGGGAAATCCTTCATCTCAATTCTAGAATGGTTGAACTTCAGAAGCACTTGTCTCCTCCTTCTGATCCTCCACACGATCCGCTTCCTCCACCACCTTCAGCTCCAACATCCCCACCTGCTCAAGCTGGGTTCAATCCAAGCAGAAGTAAGTGTAAGATTTGTAGAATCTAATTTGTTATCTAAATTGTGGTGAAATGGGTCTCTAACAATGGATATACGCGATCTTTACAACCCGATTGGGTTTTTTCTTCTTCTTTTGAATTATTCCCTACATATATTTCTGGCCGTCATTCTAAACGAAAGATTTTCTTTTTGCCTCCATAGAAACTTCTTCCTATAATTTCTGAATTTTTTGTACAAATTATTTAGTATTTTGAGTGAATGGATCGAATAAAGTGAATGATATAAAGGTTTATATGCAAAGTTGAGAGTAGTTTCTTGATTTTGAATTATTAGTCATATGTTATGTTTGGGATTTCATATTTGTTAACGTTAGGAGGGATTGGAACTTCTCAGATTTGATTTGTTTCTCTTTTGTAGCTTAGATACTTAAGGGGTTTAAAGTCAAATATTCTTATCTTCATTTGCACTTTTTTCGTCTAAGGAACTGTCTCAATGGATTTGCTTGAACCCCTAAAGGCCAGATAGAGTGTTTATAGAATAAATAAATATTTGTCCGTGTTATTTTCTCTTGGGAGGATTGCGGTGGGGTTGGATTTATCAAAGAATGAGCATTGCTATAATATGTCTCTTCTTGCTTATGTTGGGAAGAGTCACAGTTGAAGGGCCACAAATTCTAGATATAATTGTACCTATCGAAGAAAAGAACTTTGATGTTATGATCCTAAAACAAAGAAGATTAATCCTAAATTTCTACCTTCTTGATATCTGATTATAATATATATGTGAACATAGAGTCTGTTTTCTTCATATTTGGTTGGCTTTTCATTTTCTTTCTTTTCACTTACCGTTGTTGTGTGTCACTGGGATTGTGCACTTCTCTTTGGCCAACTTGCAATGGTGATTTTCTCTAATTGATTAACTATTTGTGAGTTTTGTATTTTGAGAAATTATCTTTTAATGAGATAAGACGTTGGTTGTCTGTAATAGATAGATAATTTAGTTATCAGTTTGTCTCTTGAACACTTATCTTCCAATCAAATATGACAAGACAAATGACATCACCTCCAATTTGTCTGTAATAGATAGATAATTTAGTTATCAGTTTGTCTCTTGAGCACTTACCTTCCAATCAAATATGACAAGACAAATAACATCACCTCCAAAGAATTCGGTGACTGAATATTTGCTTATTGAACTTTTGGTGTCCGCTAGATTTTAGTTTGTGTTACTTTTGGAATGAAGGAGAATTTGATTTGTTTAATCAAACATGTGTTGTTTCGTCTAGATTATTATAGTTGTTTAATCTAACATGTATTGTTTCTTCTTGATTATTACAGTGATTGGTATCATCAGAAGAAAGGCCATGATAAAAGAATTAGCTGCTATATACCATGCGGAGTGCCTTACATATTGTCAAGAACTTTTGGAACTTCAAAAAAAAGCTGAAGAGGTTAGCAGTATGCGTTGCAACTTTTATGTTCATTTCACTTTAAAGAAGGACCCTGCTTTCACTTGTGTCTTGTGAAATTCTTGCTTCAAGGAATAATGGAAACCTCTTATTTTGAGAGTATTTTGCTTCATGAGATAAATATCTACCGTCAACCTAAGTCTTGCTTTTCGTTATTAGTCATTATTCCTTTTTCTTTTCTTTTCATTTTCCCTTTTTATTCATATTTGATTTATTCTGCTTATGGGTTTTTGAGACGAGGGTTCCCCAGAAACAACCTCTCTACCTCTGTGAGGTAGTGGTAAGGTTTGCATACATTTTATCCTCCCCAAACCCCACTTGTGGGATTCCACTGGGTATGTTGTTGTTGTTGTTTAACCTAAGTCTTGCGAACTCTTCACTTTCGATGCCGCACCCATGTTAGATTCTCCAAAAATACACATCTTTTAGAGAATCTGACTCACACCCATTGACTTTTTGAGTAATTTGAGCAATATTGCCATCAACATATCATGGTCATAACAACGAGCTTATACTTGTAAATTTTCTTGTCATTCTCCCACTAGAGGCTCTTTGCAATTTTACCTTTTTTTTTGGTGAAGTAATTAAATTGCATTAGAAAAAGGCATCAAGTAGATGCAATGGTTACAACTAAGATAGAGTTGCTTCAAACATGAAATTAACATGAAGCTAACTGTGCAAAAACCTGTAAAGCAGCCAAAAAGATAAGCCCTCTTAATTCTTAATGTGCTAGAGTTAGGGAGCTAACAAAATCCAAAAAATTATCCATACTGTTTATAGGGGAGAGAAGGTGCCAATTATAAAGACTAACTAAACTCCTAGTCTTAATGGTGCTTATGGGAGTTGATATTCCATCAAAGCATCTGCAGTTTCTCTCTTTCCAAATACTCCAAAAAATTACCATTGGGGTCATTCTCCAAATACTTTTAATGGTATTATCAACTCTTTGACATATCCAGCTAGCATAAGCATCTCTTATGGAGAGGGGCATAACCCATTGGAGGCCAAACAATGAGAAGAAGAAATGCCAGATGCCAGCTGTTATGGGGCAGTGCAAAAAAAGAGGATCGACACTTTCATTTTCTTGTTTACAGAAAAGACATCTGTTGATGAGAATGATGCCCTTTTTCCTATGGTTGTCTTGTGTTAAACATGCCTTATGAAGGGTTGTCCATGCAAAACATCCTCCAGATATGCTTCCACGGGAAGTCTTCAAGCACGGGAAGGATCCCTGCCTACCTGGAACCCTTGAATCCACTGTAGCTTTTTGGCCATTGCTAGCATTTGTGAGAGTCCTTCCTTTGCCAAGATAAAAAGGAAAGGGGATAATGGATCTCCCTGCCTTAGCCCTTTTTTAGAGGAGAAAAAACCCACAGGATTCCTGTTTACTAACACTGATAGATTCACTGTCGAGATGCAAAAAAAATCCATCTGATCCACCTATCTCTGAACCCTATTTGCTTTAAGATGTTGATCAAGTATGCCCAATTTAGTTGATCAAAAGCCTTCTCTATGTCCAGTTTACATAGGATCCCAGCTTCTCCACTTCTGAATTTCCAGTCTAGAACTTCTTTGGCAATCATGGAAGCATCAGTGATTTGTCTATTCCTCATGAATGCACTCGGTTGGCAAGAGATTAGAGAGCATACCACTTTTTTAAGCCTCTCAGCGAGAGTCTCTGCCAATATTTTGTAGACACTGCCTATAAGACTTATAGGCCTAAAATCTCTGAGTCCCAATGCTCCTTTCTTCTTTGGGATGAGGGCAATGAAGGAAGCATTGCAAGACCTCACCATTTGGCAATTCTGATGGAAGAAGTTAAGTGCTCCCATTAGGTCAAATTTGATGAAGCTCCATGATCTCTGAAAGAATGCCATGGTGAACCCATCAGGTCCTGGGGCATTGTCTGGAGCACAAGACTTAAGGGCTTCTATATAGTGGGTGAGCTTCAAGAGTGTTGCCTGGGTTTGTTGTCTGATTAATTTCTGGCCAACTCTCAATGCTGGCAGCAGCTGCATAGGATTTTGTCATTGTGGCCGGTGGTGGAAATTGAGCATGTATATTGTTGCCTAGAAATCGAAGAATTTTCTCCGTTATATTAGACCAACCACTGTTGAAGCTCAGTTCTGGGATGATCACTGCCGCTTTGTAGGAGCCTTGCCAAACTTCTACTCGCACAAATCTGCCATGGATGTTGAAGTTTTGGTAGACCCTGTAAAGATATTGTTGTTGTTTCCTCCCCCACCTTTTGTAAAGCCTCCCTGAACCGTTTGATGCTTGTTTGAGGGCTTCACACACCCATCTGAGATTGTGTATTTCCAGTGTAATTTTGCTTGTAAATCTCCTGCCCCTTTCGATCAAAGAGTACCGTCTAAACTATTTATCTCCAATGTTTTTGAGCTCGAAAGATTTGTCACCGGAATAGAAGAGGATTTTGTCGCCCATGGTGGAAGATTCTGGTGAGATAGAGTTAGACGGAAAAAGGTCCCTTAGGCCCTACGGGCCCTTTGAGACTTTACCTTAGGAAAAGTACCTGAGAAAATTTTTTTCCTTCTATATTTTACCATTTTTTAGGAACAGGGTAAGTGAGTTGTTTGCATGTGTGGACTCTTGTATATGTTGTTGTCGTGGTGCTTAGTAGCTCTGTTTTGATCATCAATCTATAATCATAAGCCTTGCAATTTTTTGCTTTTTGCTAGATGGTTTCATTTGCTAATGGTAGACATATAATGTTGCTCCTAATGTTCTTTTCCTCTGGTCTTTATTTAAAGATTGTCTTAGTGGGCGTTGAGGATACTGCAATAAAAAGGAAGCTCCCAGGCACAAATATTAAGGTGAACACTTGAGGTCCCTCCTGGACTTCAGGAACCCTATTCCGACATACTTCTTCCATCAGAATTCCCCCTTTCTTCTTTCCAATCGTCTTCTATTTTATTGTCATGGGTAACGACATCATCTACTTCACCATACGTTTCAAATTGTTTGACATCACAAAGAAGATCTCAAGGGGTGAGACTTGGCATGACTAGTGGAAAGAAGTTGGAACATGATGAATAGGGTGAGCTTCAGTTAGAAGACAATGGAGTAAGTTGCACGCACCCTAAAAGAAGCTTCGAAAGTACAAGTGAATTCCGTCAGGAGGTGGAAGTTCCATGATCATTTTTCAGACTTCTTCCATTTGAGAAACTTTAATAAATTTGGGCGTTATTTTAGTATCATTAGTATTTTGGGAAAGAGGAAGGTTGTCATCATAGTACAGAATGGACATTTGATTTTGGGTGGCTGGACATTGCTACCAAAACCACCAACTTCATAAATGCTAAAAAGAGGACAGTCAATTTATTACATCGAAAGACAGAGAAAGGACTTCTTTATGCAAATACTATAAACAATATTAAATGGGCTAGAAGAGAAATGAATGTTGCTACAGTAGAAAGGGAAGGGGAATTTAGTCATCTCTGAAGATTCCGAAAAAACTCAGAATGAACTCTTGGCTAGGAGCTTGTAGGAAGCCTGTTTGAAGAAATTGTGAATGTACACATCTGAGATACGACGGTGGGTAAACAACTATTGGAAACATCATCATGGCATAAACATTTACGAGATGGGGCACAATCATTTCCTCTTTGAGTTTCCAACTAAGATAGATGCAAACCACATTGTGAAGGATGAATGGACGTGGAAATCCCACAGATTCCTATTTGATTGGTGGTTCCCGACATCAAATTCCATCGAGGAAAGGTTGAAGGAGGTTTGGATCAGATTGGTAGGTCTTCCACTACAATTTTGGTCTCAGAAGATCTAGAGTAGTGGCGATATCCATGATGATGTCACACATCATATTAGGGCAGCATGGACTAAATGGAGGCTTGCCTCTGGAATACTATGCGATAAGAAGATACCACCTAAACTCAAAGGTTAGTTTTACAGAATGGTGGTTAGACTGTCTTTGCTGTATGGGGTGGAGTGTTGGCCGATCAAAAACTCACATGTTCAGAAGATGCAAGTTGCAGAGATGAGGATGTTGCGATGGATGTGTGGTCATACTAGGAGGGATAAAATTAGGAATGAGACCATTCAGGAGAAGCTAGAGGTGGCCCCTGTGGCTGATAAGATGAGGGAAGCAAAACTGCGATGGTTTGGACATGTGCAGAGAAGAAGTATCGATGCTCCTGTTAGGAGATGCGAGAGGTTGAATTTCGCAGTTACACGAAGGAGTAGAGGTAGACCGAAGAAGTATTGGGGGGAGGTAATTAGACAAGATATGGCAAGACTTGATCTCACCGAGGACATGACCCTAGATAGAGAGGAGTGAAGGTCGCGGATTAGAGTAGCAGGCTAATAGGTTAGTAGGATTAGGTTGATGTCTGGTTTTGGGGTATAGTATGGTAGTAGGATTAGTCGCGTTTTTATATCCTGGGTTGTCATTATTCGTCATATATATGCTGATTTTTTTATGGTTTTACACACTACCATGTACTTTTTGTTATTAGTTGGTCTTCCTGTTTTCTTTTCTTTCCCTTTCCCTTTTTTCATATCTTGTTATTCTGCTTACGAGTTTTTTAGACGAGGGTTCCCAGGAAATAACCTCTCTACCTCTGAGGTAGTGGACCGTGTACATTTTACCCTCCCCAAACCCCACTTGTGAGATTTCACTGGGTATGTTGTTGTTGTTGATGAGCTCTGTGCAGGTGGATCCAGACAGAGGAGGAAACAAAGTTACGAAACTATCTAAAAATGGGCCGAATTGAAGGTTAGAGGTGATGAGGACTCCGTGCCGAAGGTGGTGGAACTGTCCATGATGAGAACACCTTTAAAATTTAGATTTGGGTGGAAGCTCCAATGAGACTTGTAACCAGTGGACAAAGAGAGAAGTCTTTGGTCTAAAGGATTGTAGAGAAGCTCTACTTTATGTAGGGTAGTGGTTTTTCTAGCCACACAAAGGTGTTAGGATGTGGGCACATCCCTAATGCCGGAAATTTTGAATGTTCCAGTTGGCCAAGCAAGCACATGCTCTCACATGAGGGAATCTGGTAGATGATCTTTTTCTGAAGAAGTAGAGGTTTTTCTAGCTACACAAAGGTGTCAGAATGTGGGCACGTCTCTAATGCAGGAAATTTTGAATGTTCCAGTTGGCCAAGCAAGCGCATGCTCTCACATGAGGGAATATGGTAGATGATCTTTTTTCTGAAGGAGAAAAGAATATTGCGCTGTGGGGATACTTAGGCTTTGACCTAGTAGCCCGAGTTGGGTTAAATAAAAGGATAGACCCAAGTGAAATAAGTCCTTTTATTCCCTTAATTAATGGAATTTTAGTGAATCCAATCTAAGGACCTCTTTCTTTACAAAACAGAGCAAAGAATCCTGTCACTCCAACATAGGAAACACGAGATGTGGGAGACGATGTAGATTAGGATCCCCATGATTCACAGCCAACGGATGATGATGATATGTCAATCATCCAGGAGGAAAGCAGATTTGATCTAGAGGAACATGTGGAGCTAGAAAACAAAAAGTGGGAGCTTTGAATATTGAGGAAGCCATCCCTCTAAATTCGGTAGAATTACTAGAGATAATTGAACCACCCCTAGACAATAGTACCACTTTGGATTCGACAGAACATCTTAAAGGAAAAGAATTTGGGACTAATTTTCATGGATGAGAGTAAATAACAGAGGAGTTGTTTGTGAAAATAGATGGTAAGGGGAACAACTTTGTTGAAGTTTCAAAGGCTCTGATTCGAGCAACACCTAAATTGAAAAGAGCAAAGGAACTAAAATATTTTGGAATCTGGGGCCAAGTTTTTTAGCTATGGATCAGGAAGCCGGGGGGGGGGGGGGGGAGAAGGTAACATTGATCTTTCTCCTTAAGATTTCCTTTCTCTTTTCTCCCAGAATGTAAGGGGCCTCAACAATGTGAGAGAGGTGGTTGATCAAGAGTTTAATGCACATTTGGAAGGCTGATGTAAATTACTTTCAGGAGACTAAGATGCAGGGGATATAAGGAACTTAGTAAGAGAACTATGGGCCAATAGATGGGTGAGATATGCCCAATTAGAAGCTAGTAGTACAAGAGGGAGAATTCACATTCTATGAGATGGTAGACTCTGGCCTGGGGGGGGGGGGAGTATATGAGGTAGGGGCCTATTGTATTACTTGTGAATTTAAGGGGAAATCAATAGACTTCAGCTGGCACATGTCTGGAGTGTATGTGCCAAACAACTTGGGAACTAACATTGGTGGGAAGGCTTTTCTCATGTCCCTGGGTGGTTTCAACATAGTTAGATTCCCTTCAGGAAAACAAAACTGTACCAGATTCAATAAGACTGTTAGAATTTTCAGACTTTATTGAATATATGGAGCTAGCAGATCCCCAGTTAGCAAGAGACAGCTTCACTTGGAAGAGAGGGGAAAGGCAAGGTTCTGCAGCAAGACTTGATAGGTTTTTGATATCTGAAGAATGGGAGAATTCCTTCAGAAACATCAAACAATCAACTATGCATAGGGTTATTTTTAATCACTGTCCTCTGATTTTAGAATGTGGTAACTGGAAAGATCAAACTCTTATTTTTTTAAGTTTGAGAAACGGTGGTGACTCTCAGGGATGGAAAAGTCTTGTTTGGGCAAGAAATATAGCAGAAGACCACATCAAATGGAACATTAACAGTGGCACTTGCAACTTCTGGTGGGATAAGTGGACAGATTTTGGCCCTTATCCCTTCTCTCTACAGTGATGGTCCCCTTGCCAAGTTGTGTGAAAGACTTCATGTTAGATGGAAGATGGGATGAGAGAACTTTGTCATGTGTACTTCCTGCTAATATTGTTCAAAGTATTATGAACATAGACATTGGTCCTAATGATCAAGATGATGACCCCATATGGACTTGCGCTGAAGATGGTCACTACTCTAACAATACAGCATGGAATTTGGTGAGAAATACTAAGCAAAAAGATGAGTTTGTGCAGAATTTGCGGCATAAATCTATTCCTTTTAAGATTTCATTTCTTGCTTGGAGACTATGTAAAGGAAAACTACCTTTTAATGAGGTGGTATCTAGATTTGGAAATTATTCAAATGCTGAACGTTATTGTTGTAATGATCCTGTTATAGATTCCATTCAACACACATTCACACAAGGGAAGGCTGCAACTCATATATGGAATTATATTGGTGCCTCTTTAGACATTATTCATCGATCTGGTTCTATCAGAAGAATTTTCAATAACTGGTGGAGTTTTAGGACCAAGAATAGTGTTCACGATCTGGTCATTCAAATTGCTCCCATATTTATCAGTTGGGAAATCTGGAAACAGTGGACAGCTTGTAAGTTTGGCGATCAAAATAGAATGCATCATAAGAAGATGGAGTATCAGGTAATCTGGAACATTACTACTGCCCTCAAGATTATATTCCCCAATGTTATAGTAACAGGGAATTGGCCCAACATGTGTGATGGTCTTGATAGACTTCAACCCAGGATGAATATCAAACAAGTCATATGGGAAAAACCTAAAGCAGGGGAATACAAGATTAATGTCGATGGAAGCTACATCAAGGACACAGGACAAGTAGGAATTGGAGGCATAATTAGAAATAGTGATGGTGATTTTGTGATGGCCTTCTGTAAGGCAGTGCAGTGCACGAGCAGTATCCAAACAGAAGCTAATGCCGCTAGGTTTGGCGCTAAATGGTGTGTGGAGAAATGAATTAGTAGTTTCACTATCGAATTGGATTCTTTGGTAATCACTGACATGTTGAAAAATATGAGTACTACAAATCTTAATATGAAACAGATCATTTATGATATTAGCAAAAGTGCTAGTAATGCCAATGTCAACTTTGTTTATTGTTATCGAGAAGCTAATATGGTGGCTGATTACTTTGCCAACATGGCCTCTTCTAGTGGAAAAAAACATATTTCTCCTCTTGGCAATCTCTTCCTCAAGAGGTCAAAGGTTTAATTTGTCTAGATAAATGGCAAGTACCTTCCATAAGGAAAAAAATATGAAAAATGTAATTTTTTTGTAAGTTAAGAATAGATATTTTATATTTATAGAGAAGGAGATTGTATAGGCTACTCCTTCCCCTCTCTCTTTTTTGTGAAGCTTCTTAAGATGTATAAGTTGATAGGGGTATGGTCCATGTCCCCCCCTAAAAATTGTAACTTTATGTTCATTAGACATGGTAGGGGTCAAGCGTAACCCCAATTGAGAAAAAATAATTTGCAACAAACCTAAAGAAGTGATGAACATTAACATTATACCAGTTAAACAAGAGGATGAGGCTATTTGGAAATG
>JBCEWC010014495.1:0-14336 GCA_038996855.1 Solanum aculeatissimum
CAAAGAAACCAATAGGATCATGTCATGTATCAAAATGACATGACATTCCTATCTCAATCAAAGGCCAATAAAAATGTCTCACATGTGCAAGTGATGTGTTCCAACTAATCAAACATTGCTCTCTATGCGCCATGTCACCTTAAATCTGATTGGTCGGAAGAAGGTTTAGTTCTATCATGACTCCTCTATTCTACAACTATATATAAGGGTCCTCATAATTCAAAAAAGGGATCAAGAATTCTAACAAGAAACTAGAGAAAGCTCGTGGATCAAACACCACAAATTTTTCTACAAAGTTCAAGAATTCAAACATTCAAGCATTCAAGTTCAAGAACAAGCTTAAAAGCTCTTGAACTCAAGATCAGACTCAAGAACAAGTCTAAGTTTTAAGATCAAGAACAAGTTTGAAGTCCTAGAACGAATCCAAGATTCAAGATCAAACTCAAGAGCCCTTGAATTTATATTTGAAAAGACGAATCAGAGGATAGATAGAGATTGTAACATTCACATACTTGAAATAAAATTCTACAAATTGTTGCGATATTTTCGTTCTTGATTGTTATTTTCTTGACGCGAAATTTTATCGTCTACAAATACCAAATCTTTTTTTAAAAAAAAGTAAATAAAAAAAAAGGCTAATCAGTAACCTTAGTTTATTGAAACACGAGTATTAGCGAACTAGCTTGCGTACATAACAGTCTAAAGATGCATGACCAAACTAATACATAGAGTTAAAATTATATATACACATATATAGGGACAATATATAAGTTCGAGGAATTTTCACAAAATAGTTATTAATGAGTATCTTAATTATGTTTTTTAGCTATATTTTTTTTTTGTGAGCAATTTGTTGTCAATATACAAATCAATTTGTATAATTCACTACTAATATATAAACGTGGTAAGTAGTTTCGTTGCTTTGAATATTTTTATTTGTATAATTCGTTGCCAATTTATAAGTCCGTTTGTATAATTCGCTACCAATGTACAAATCCATTTGTATAATTTGGTGTCAATATACAAATCTGTTTGTATAATTCGCTATCAATATACAAATTCGAAAGTAATCGCTAGCCACTCAGATGAAATATTAGTGGTGAGCAAAAATTGTTTAAGACTATACTTATAAATAATAATTAAATAATATATGTTTATTTATTTGCATAATTTAATTTATTTCGTTATATATGTACAATATCACTGTAATTTAATTCATCATATTCGTGTTATATATCTATTTAATTTTTCACGTAATCAAAATATGTTTATTACAGATCTTATAACTATCTTAAATTGATTTTAAAAATAACATGATTGTTCTAAAACTTTTATGTTGTCATTTATTGATTTTTCAATATAATTCAACTCACCTAAATTTAATACAATTCCACAAGTAGAGTTTGATGCCAATTGATTTAAAATCTTGATGAGTCTCAAATCAAGAAGGAAAAAAAGATCTACTGCTTCTATCATTTTCTATTTAATTATATAATTGTTTGACGTATTACCTAATTTAATTTATTTATTTTCTTAAATATGAAGAAGAAAATCAAGCTGGTTGTTTGTGCAAAGATTTTTGGTCCACCATTGATCTTCGTTAACATTATTGATATCACCGATGCCCTTTTTCCTTGCTCATATTATAGTGTGCGCCCACAATGTCGACCCATTTTATTTTATTTTATGTTATTATACATATTACTTCACTACTCTATATGTGTTTAAAAAGCAAACAACTAATAATTGACATGTCTACTTTATCTATTTGCTTAAGCAGATAGCTGCTAATTGATGTATCTATTTTACCTGCTTGATTTTGTTATTATTTTTTCGACTACTTTAACTATGATTTTACAATATTACTTTTAGTTAATTAATTTACAATGTTATCTCAAGTATGTAATGACTCGGTTAAGTCATTTTGAAATATAGAATTTTGCATGTTATAAAAGATTTACCTCGTGAATTTTAAAAGGGTTTTTTAGACTATTCAATAGTTTTCATTATTTATTTACCTGGTGTGGAGGCTTGAGTCCTCTTGTGTGTTCTTGGTAATGTTGACAAATTATATACATGTTTCATTGTGTTGTCACTTATATTTATTGTTTCTTGCTTGCCACTGTTAAGTGTTATAGTTGATTTTCTGATATTTCTTAATGTATATTGGTTTCTACTGACTCCTACTTGTATTTTTCTTTATTTTGCTTTTGTGAAGTGCATAGAGTGTTCCATCGACTTGACTCGCCCTCAACTCTAGTTGGTCGTTGGTATATTAGATTTCAAGGTGAGCTAACCTTCTAGCTCATGTTAGACTCTATTAGTTATGACATGATGTCTTTAGTTTTCAGACATAAACTATTTTATTTATCTATTTTGGTGTTGCTACTCTTAGATTTAGTATTTGAGATTAGATGTTTTTGATGTGATGATTTTCAAGTTTTGGAGAAACGTTGTGTATTAGACTTAGTGATTTTGTTATTTTTATTTTATAAATTTGAGCTTCCGTATTATCATTGTATTTCATAAGTTGAACTGCTAATATATATTGAGATTTGTATCATTGGTTCACCCACTTAGGAGTTTAGGTGTGGGTCCACTCATGACCCATTTTGGGTCTCAACTCTAGTTGGTCGTTGATATATCAGATTTCAGGGTGAGCTAACCTTCTAGCTCGTGCTTGACTCTATTGGTTATAACATGATGACTTTAGTTTTCGGACATAAACTATTTTATTTATCTATTTTGGTGTTGCTACTCTTAGATTTAGTATTTGAGATTAGATGTTCTTGATGTGATAATTTTCAAGTTTTGGGGAAACGCTGTGTAATAGACTTAATGATTTTGTTATTTTTATTTTATAAATTTGAGCTTCCGTATTATCATTGTATTTCATAAGTTGATATTGAGATTTGTATCATTGGTTCACCCACTTAGGAGTTTGGGTGTGGGTCCACTCTTGATCCATTTTGGGTCTTGACAAGGTAACTGTCGATTGACGTGTTTGCTTCAATTGTTTGATTTTACTATTTTGTTTTTATAAATTATTTCTCTAGCTACTTCAATTGTAAATTTACATTATTGCCCTTAATAAATTATTTTTTATTAAAAGTAGTTGTCGATTAACTTGTCTGCTTCTACTGTTTGATTTTATTATATCATTTCTATTTATTATTTCTTCAGCTGCTTTAACTATAAATTTACAATATTACTCTTAATAATTTTTTTCCTTAAAGGTAGTTGTCAATTACCGTGTATACTTCAACTGCTTAATTTTACAATATTATCTCTAATAAATTATTTTTTTGCAACTACTTCAACTATTAACAATTTAAGATATCTTTAAAAATAAATAAAATTTTGATTAACTCTCAAAATTATATATATATAAATTTATTATTATCAAATAAATCAAAATAAAAAAATAACATATGTTGGTGCATGTCCATGTGACTAATTGTATTTTCACGATGACCTTTTTTAAAAAAAAAAGAGAGAGAAGGGTACGGTGGGGTGGGATATTTTTACATGGTATGTCTGGTCAATCAAAATAAATTACGTTGGCTATTCTTCATGTCTCGAAAAAATTAATCTTTTTTTAAGCTAAAAGAAAATCTTTGTCGTCTTCAATGTGTATATCATTATTAAAGGTTATGTGTTCTTTGATCGAGATCTCATATTTATAAGTTCTAGAAATGAAACTATTTTTGTAATAAAATGTTCATGCTCAAGATGAAATTGTTTAATACAAATTTAAATTAATACTACAAATAAATATAAAATAAAATTACAGTATCTAATATTTGAGATCCCAATATAGATCTATCAATCACCCCCAGAAAAACAAACGTTTTCCTCCATTTGTACAATTTCAAACAAAATATAAGTTGTTAATAATTGGTGTGAAAATAAAAATTCTTGGTGGTTTCCATGCGTAAGGAAATAACCAAATCATGTCTAGGGACTAGGATGAAAGAACTCGCCTACTCCTCTGTTTATTTTTATTTATCAATTATTTATAAAATATTTTTTTTATTTATCACTTTTAATATGTATATAAAAAAGATAATTATTTTTATTTCATGTTTTAGTTTTATCATCAAATACTATTCTCTAAAATATTTTTCAAGACCTAATACTAGATATCGATTAATAAGGATAGCATGTTAAAATACATATATCAATAACTATTTTAGATTAAATTAATCTCCTTTTTTAGAGTTTCATACCTAAATTGTTGAAAGTGTGTATTTCACACTTATTTGAGAAACACACCTCTCTTTTATAATACTCTCTTGATGGTGTATGCCCAACACTCTCTTGTTATTTTAAAAAAATTATCACATGAACATAATAATTCACCTTGATAAAAATTGAATAAATTATAAGTATCAATTAATTAAAAATTAAAGATTAAAGTTTCATTATCCAAATAATAATAATATTATTTTTTTAAAATTTAAAATATTTTTCTCTTCCCACTCTATCACCTCCTCCAGCATACACTCCCCTCCGCCCTCCCCCCCCCCCTCCCCCCACCCCCCAAAAAAAAAACTTATTACATCTCTTGCCTCATTCTTTTTGTTTTGTACTCCTATTAAATATATCATATATTTCTAGAGAAATATAATATTTCCTAATTGTCACAAGATATTTTTTAAAATGAAATTTTCTTTTCGATCATAAAAGGTACGTAAGCAGAAAAATTACCTTTCTAAAAATATATATGTATATATTTAACTCAGTAACGAGAAAAATATTTATTTTTTTTAAAAAAAAGAGAGAGCGAAGGGTTAAAATAATATCTAAATCTTTTTAGGAAGGAGTGGGTGGTACTGTGTGGGGGGGGGGGGGAGGTGGAGGGTGTGGAAAGAGGGTTCAAGTAAGATTTTTTTTTGGAAAAAAAAACTTTTTTTTAAAGAAAATAAAATTGGGGGAATGGGGAGATTAGAGCGGCGAAGGTAGTGAAGTGGGATAAAAAAGAAATTTTTAAGCTTTATTTTTAAAAAAAGTCAATTTCATTTTTTTATAGTGATATTTTAATTTTAATTTTTTTAATTAGTACTAATAGTGTATTTAACTTTTGTCAAAGTAAAATATTTCATCCATTTGAATGTTATGTGGCAATTATTTTTGGGAAAAGGTATAAATTTCTCTTTAACTTGTCTCGAAAAATCAGTTATACACTTAAACTATTATAACGATCTATTACACACCTTTACTATTCAAAAGTGAATTTATTTACCCCCTAAAACTAACGTGGCAAAAAATATAAAAAATAATTAAATATGTGTGTCAGAAAAAGTAAAGTTAAAAAAATAAAATCAACCCCCTTCCCCTCTTATTTTTCACACCTCACCCATCATCCTCTTCTTCTTCACACCTTACCCATCATCCTCTTCTTCTTCATTCTTTTTTTTAATCGTTTACCTCATGCTAGGAAGAAAATCCTCCTCCTCACACTGATGCCAAGAATAATTTTAAATCTGGTAAAGAAGAAGAAGAAGATTTTAAATCCGATAAATAACACCGTTGCCAAAAATTATTTTCTAGTCTTAGAAGATTTCCAATTTCAGCAAATCAATCGTTTTTTTATTTTAAATCTTAGATTGTTGGGTTTCAATTTATGAATTGGGTTTTTAAGTTTTAGTTTGATTCAAATTGACGGTTTTCGAAGATGTTCCTCATTTTAATATTTAGAATTCAAGATAGATGTCAATTTAAATTTTTTCTGATAAAATTGACTAGATTCGAGAAAGATAAGAAAAATGAGTTTGTTTTGGTGTTTGTCGTTGGTGACTGATTTAGGTTTGCAAGCTGTTTTGTGGTGGTTTAGGTGATTGTTTGGCGGCTATTTAGGTGGTTGTATGGTGATTGTTTGATGGTTGTATGATGACCTTTAGTTCGCCGGAAAAAAAAAGGAATGTATTGTGGAGGTAGATTTATGGTGGTGATGGGTTGGTTGTTCTTCGCTGAAAAATACAAAGAGAATTGTGATATATATTCTTTTTCGGTGACTTCTCATAATTTTCCGGATGAAGAGTTGTACGATAAGAAATGAAGGTGTCTGTAATGGAATGTAGCGCTATTTGGGCAGCATGAAGAGGAAATCCTTCATGTGGGTAGATTTATTGAATAATCGTTTATTCACTCATTTCATGTTCTTTTTTGATGATTTATCATTAACATGAAGTGGGTGAATAAAAACAATTTTTCCAGTGACATTAGAGATGAAGTGAGTGGGATTATGTGAATAAGAAGATATGATAATTAGAGAATTTTAATAATTAATTAGTATAAAAAAATATAGTTAACAAAGAAAAAATAATTAATTAATAGAAAGAAAAGACCAAAAAAATATAAAAAGCTGTAATTTCTGACATGGCACTGATGTGGCAGCGAGTGTAATACACCACACACTATGAGAGTGGTATTACATGTCTCGGGGGTGCATTAAATTCACTTTTAAGTAGTAAAGGTGTGTAATAGATCGTTGTGATAATTTAAGTGTGTAACTGACTTTTCGAAACAAGTTCAAGGGTGAATTTATGTCTTTTCCCAAAATTTTAAAATAAAAGAGATATTTTATTCATGTGGAAGGCAACATGGCAAAATTTTTTTAAGATAAAAGAGAGTGTATTATACACACCATTGAAGTGTCTTTCTCAAGCTATTGATTGATAGTTTAGGTATGAAAATCATACTTCTAATAAATTAGGTACTTTTCATACTTCTAATAAATTAGGTATGAACCTCATTAACCCTCTGTTTGAATGGTGGTTTGTCATGATTTCATAATATACAGTAATATATGATATGGTATGGTATTGTAGTGTACAATATGATACTATATGTTTGGTTAGTCAGTACGGTTTGTTATTATTTAATGATAATTATGTTGTTTTAATTTTGATAGTATGATATTGTATCGTAACTATAAATTTACGAAAAGTTCCTTAATCATTATAAATACATTTATCAATATTTTTTAAATTTTTTTACTAAATACATAAAATCAAGTAGTGAAACAAGCTAATATATTCAATACATACAAATAACACAAGAAAATAAGTAAAAAAATTTAAAAAAATGAATAAAAAATAGACTAAAACGCGGGAGAGAGAGAAAAGACCGAAGGCGAAAAGAAGTTTCAAAAGCTGATTGTGAAAACAATAAATATACTAGGATAAATTTTAATAAAGAATAAAGGGTAAATTGAAATTACAAAAAATTAAGTAAGGGTATAGTTAGAAGAAAAAAAAAGAGATATCACCAAATTGATAGTTTCAAAAAGTGGAGATTGTTATGGTTATCAAATCAAGAAATCAAAATTATGTCATACCATATAATTAAAAAAACAATCAAAACAAATATGATTATCTTACTAACCATACTATACATCCGAAAATTACCATCCAAACAAGTTGTGAAAGGAGATAGTGTGTTAAAATACCTATAGCATGATTATTTTATCTCAAAATTTGAAATGTTAAAAACGTGTTCAACTATAGAAACAAACAAAAGAGGTTGTTAAAACTGTTTTATTAGAGTAATGTTGCTGTTAAGATTATAAACAAAAGAGGAAGCTTCTGCAACATCATAGAAAATTCTATAATTTAACCAAAAAGAACTAAACAGTGTTGAAAAAATTTAAAAAGGGAAGAACATTTAACTTGGACGAATAAGGTGGTAACTCTATAAATCTAATTAAGGGTTTGTTTGGAAAGTCATCTAGTAATTAAAATTGGTGTAATTATTAGGGTAATAATTACCAATTTAATAATTACTGCGACATGTTTTTTGTTTAGTAATAAACTGTGAATATTATCATACAAATCAAATCATCTTAACATATTACAAACTACGAGCATCTAGTGATTTGAATCCCCTTCTAGGAAGATTATTTAGCTTCATCTAGATCTCTAAATTCACTTGCCAAGAAATGGACAAACATAAGCTAACCAGTATATTAACTACATATGCTTCGAATCAAATCTTGACATCTTCTTGCTTTCCTGGATCCTGCATGCATATTCACCCTCACTTGTACTTCCTTCTGCATTTGTATCGTGATAAATCTTGTATCAATAGTTAGTCCCCTATATGCTTTTCAGTTCTTTGCTTGCTATGTATAGTAAATCAAAACACCACATATTGTCGTTGCTAGCTCCTTGCGAAATTGTCTCCATCGCCTACTCTTAATCTAGCTCATACATCTCTTTGCATTTTTAGGTGGGATTTAGATTCTTGCCCATTTACATATTGTTGCGCGAACCTCAACTATCCACTTACAGTCTTCAAGAATATGTTGTTGAGTCTTTAATATATCCATATCACACAGTTGGCAATTGATATCTCCAAACACTGGAACATGTAATCTCAACATTCTTTCCTTTGTGAGCAATCTGTTTTGGTACGCTAGCCACATAATTATCCTCTGTCTAGGTAGCATAATGGAACTCCATATCAGGTCTGCTTCCCTCAGTCTATTGCCTTGCCCCATCATATCATTATAACTACTAGTGACTGAGTAAATACCGTTGTTTGTCAGTTTGTAGATGTCTCTCCTGTACCATTTCACCATTTTCTCTTTCAAACTATTTAATTTTTTCCAATACCAGTTGTTGTCCAGAGGTGGGCTGTGATCCCATATGTTCCTACATATCTTCATATAAATTTCATGCACCCATTTTATCCATAACACATCTTTCTTTGTTGCCAGCTGCCGTAGTAGCTTCCCAATGAATGCTATATTCCAGTCCTCATATCCTTTAATGTTCTACCCACCAGACTTCTTTGGTAAGCACACTTTTGCCCATGCAACTAAGGAGATTTTCTTGTGCCCTTCAGCTCTTCCCTATAGATAATCTCTACACTTTCTATCAATCTCTTTGCTCACACTTTGAGGCAAGATGAAGACAACCCCCCAAAAATTGTAAATAGAGAATAAAACAATATTTATAACTTGTAGTCGATTAGCATATGATAGTTGTTTCGCATATCCAGCATATATTTTGCTTGTTATCTTATCGATTAGTTGATGCCAAGTCCACTTTACTCCATTTCTTAGAGGACAGAGGCAGCCCTACGTATCTTATAGGTAGGGAACCTTTAAAGAACCCTGTCCACAATGTAATTACAAGTATGTTGTTTGGTTGAACAATTTAAAAATAAAAGTTAATTATCTAAAATTAAAAATTTGTATTATACAAATAAGAATATTTATAAATAATATTAAATTAAATATTTAAGATATATATATCACCTTTTAAAAATATATTATAATTAGTAAACATATGTTCTTAATTAATATTATTAATAAATTAATTTATATTTTTCAAATTAGTATATTTTAATTAAATTAAATCATAAAAATTAAGAATACAAGATTTATATGAACATCATGAAATGTATATTTGACAAAAATATTAAATATTATAAATAAAATATCATAGTAAAATTATTAAAATCTTTGACCCAAAAAAAATATGTCTAATCTAACTAAAAAAATAAATGGTTTGCAATGTGAAATAGCAAGTCAATACTACTTGGGGTCAGAATTTCTTCGAATATGTTCTTGAATTCAAATGAAATTAAAAATATAACATATGTTCTAAATTCAAAATAAAAAATTTAACATAGCAATCTCATATCAAATTACAACATAATATCACAAATATAATTTAAAAGAAAAAACATAAGTTTATGACTTTATACAATAATGAATTCAACTTTAATTTAAAGTTAGAATATTAATAAATTCATGTTAATAAAAAATAAATACAAAATAAATAAATAAGATAGTATAATATAAAAAATTGTGTAGGATCACACGAAGGTTGAGAATGAGAAGAAAATAAAAAATAAATATTATAAAATAAAATAAAAAATTAGAAATATTAGAATAATAAGAATATAAGATAATAGAATAAAAAACCAAAATGACAAAATAAAAATAAAAATAAACGAAAGAGATTAGAAAGTAACGAGCTTATAATTACACCATGTAATTACCAGTAATTCACAACCTCCCCCTCATGAATAAGAGAGTGCAACTATACCTTGCCAATTACACCTAATTACTTGCAGACGAAGTAGTTACTTATCCAACCAAACAAGTCAGACAATGTAATTACACTCAATTACACCAAATTCAGTTACTATGGTGACTTTTCAAACAGGCTCTAACAACTTGTTTGGATGGTGGTTTGCAATGATTTCATAATATATGGTATTGTATGGTATGGTACTGTACTGTATAGTGTTTGGATAGACTGTATGACTCCTACTGTTTAATGATAATTTATTGTTTGATTTGATTGTATGGTATTGTATCGTAACTTGAAAATTTATAAAAATATCCTTAATTATTATAAATATTAAACTTATCAATATTTTCTTAATAAAACTTTTTTAAAAATTAATACATAGAATCAAGTAGGGAAACATACAAACTAATATATTTTCAATCCAAATTTTTTTTTAAAAAAAGTAAGAACTTTTAAAAAAATGAACCTAAAAAAATAGTTTAAAACGTGAAAGAAAGACGGGAGGCGGAAAAGAAGTTTCAAAAGTTGATACGGAGAAAAATAAGTAATAAAAAAGTAGTACATATATTAGAGTAAAGTTTAATAAATAATAAAGGATGAAGGATAAATTAGAATTATTTATATTTAAGGGCATAATTGAAAAAAAAATAAGAGAACCGTGGGATACCACCAAATTGGTGGTTTCAAAAAGTGAGGATTTTCATGATTACAGAACCATGAAACAAAACAAAACCATACCACATAATTAATGAAACAATCAAAACAAGCATGGTTCTCTTACTAATCATACCATACCATACCACCAAAAATCACCATCCAAACAAGCTGTAAGGGGGAATGTCATTTGGTAATTTGGAATTGGTGTATTTAGTAAGGTAGTAATTATTAGTTTAGTAATTACAAAGCCTAGTAATTACTAAGACTCATTTATTTGTCACAATATAATAACACTAGTGTAAAAATACAAGATTTTTACGAACATAAAATTAAAAATATAAAATATATACGAACATCATAAAATGTATGTCTGACCGAAATAGTAATATTATAAATAAAATGTCATAGTAAAATTATTAAAATATTTGATAAAAAGAAAATCTATCAAATCTAACTAAAACATAAATGACTTGTAATGCAAAATATCAAGTTAATCTATACTATATTAAAAGTGTGAAGACCCTTAGAAATGTTGATTGAACTTTTTGCCCTTCATTAAAAGAATTCGCTTTAGACAAAATCGTCTTTTTACCATTTTTCTTTAAATTATTATTTAATCATATTTATAATATTGACTTTTAAAATATATGGAAAAAAGTACTAAAATAATTAAGGATTTCTAACCATGGAAAGACTCTTAAATCTTTCTTATTAAGTATGTTTATATTTCTTCCTTATTTGAATCAAGATAATACCCTATAATTGCTAAGAAAAATTTTAATTTACCATGGTTTCTACTTAGTTATATAGGACCTTTGTAAATAAATAATTTATTAAAATTAGTGAATTAGTTTTTCTCTCTAATATTTGATATAAAAAAAGGTACACGTTTTGGTCACACGCAAAGCGTGTATAGTATGACTAGTACTATTAATATGAGTTAAACTAAAAAAATAACATAAGTTTTAAACTAAAAATAAAAATATAATATAATACTCTTATGTCAGGTTTCAACATAAGTTAATACTACTAATACAAGTGAAACTAAAAAAATAACATAAGTTCTAAACTAAAAATAAAAATGTAATGCAATACTCTTATATTAAATTTCAACATAAAGTACATATATATGATTTTTTTTTTTAAAACTAAGTTTATAATTTTATTCAACAATGCTAATGAAAAAATAATCATAAAATAAATAAATAATAATTATATAAAAAATTGTATAGAATCATATGAAGTAAAAGTACAAAATGGAAAGAAAATGAAAAATAAATATTACAACACATAATATATTTTTTTTAAATTTAATTAGATTAATTTAAATTAATAAAATTACAAAAATAAATTTAAACGAAAAAATAGAAATTAAAAAGTAATGAGCTTATAATTACCACCCAATTATATTTTCATCAAGTAATTATATGACCAACCAAATAGGCAATGTTATTACATCCTATTGTACCAAATCTAATTATCACGTGATTTGCCTAAAGGAATAAATAAATAAGTAGCTAGGTCGGATGACAGCTAATTGCCGACTTATTTTTAAAAAAAGAAAATAATAATTAAGAGACAATATATGCCGATGAATTAACAGAATCGAGTCCATCGCAATTTTGAAAAATAATTAATTTATATCTATATCTATACTTATATTAAAAGCGTGAAGGTCCGTGTATTTTGAATTTTTTGTTTTTCATTAAAAGATCTATCTTTAGACAAAATCATCTTTTGATCAGGTTTCTTTAAATTCTAATTTAATTATATTTATAATATTGACTTTTAAAATATATGAAAATAAATGATAAAATAAGGACTTATAGCCGTGGAAAGACTCCTAAATATTTCTTATTTAATAGACTTCTACTTCTTCCTTATTTAAATCAAGAAAATCTTTAAAAAAATTATATTTTACCATGATATATAGGACTTTTATAAATAAATAATTAATCAAAATTACTTTTGTAGTGAATTATTTATATTTTTATAAATTCATAATTAAATTTAGTTTTTTTTGTGTAATATTTATTACCAGATGAAATACACATTTTGATCACGTGCAAAGCGCGTACAATAAGACTAATTATGTGATAAAAGTATGAAATCCTTTATTTTACTTTGAGACATATAATATATAGAATAGTAAAAAATTCAATATAAATACTTCATAGGAATAAATGTTTTGCTATATTTATCTCCATTAAGTTGGCCATTTTGAAACTTTTAAGACACCTTAAGATCAATTAACTATAGAAAATTTTAAATTGTATGGCTTTTATCGATGAGACGAGAACAGTAAATAAAATATAAAAAATATTTATCGATGAGACGAGAACAGTAAATAAAATATAAAAAATATTTATCGATGAGACGAGAACAGTAAATAAAATACAAAAAACAAATTGATAGTACTTGTCTTTAGTTCAAATTGTAACTCATTATTTGTCTGAGTCAATTTGTAATGATTGGTTCAATGCATTTTGATATGTTTAATAATATTTATTGAATTTATAAAATTAATAAATAATTTATTATTTTATATTTATTTTACTTTTGTTATTATTACTATTCGATTTTTAATGTTTAAATAATTTATATTTAATAAGAATAATTTAATAAAATTATTTATTATTTATTATTTTTAAAATTTTATGATAAGTCAATAATGAATAAATATTACTAAACAAAGGGAGTGTATATCAAGCTCGTCTTTTTTAATTTTTGTCTTCATGAAATTTATTGAATACTCCTTTTCACCTAGTAAGCTTTCTCTGTTCTGCTAAAAGAAAAAAAGATTAAGCACATGTTTGGCCAGAGAATTTGACGTCTCAATAATATTTTTTTAATTTGAAATTTACATTTATTTATGAAATCTGTATAAAGTTATAATTTTAAATTCTGATGAAAGTAAACTTTTAAATTCTGATTTTAATTTTTTTTTTTTTAAATATAAAACTTGACTTAAAAGTATATATTTGCAAAACAATGACTCGTCATTTTTTTTAAAGATGCATGTTAGACGTGAAGTGATTATTCATCTCATATAAATGAATTATATAAAAAAATAATTATTTATTGCAACTGTTGATTAATGACGATTATTAATATCATGTCGGTGAAGTACATTAAAGAACAATTATTTACTATTATTGTTGATTAACAGATCTTTGGAGACGTGCTTTGGAATTCAAAGAGTTCAAACTGACCAGGACCAAAACAGGATACTTGGAGTACAAATTCAGTGTTGGGAGGGATGAAGCAGACATGGACGTGAGGCTTGCCGCTTAGTCTATTCTCAAGAGAGAAAACTTTAATTATCTTGGATCCATCATCCAGAGTAGTGGCGATATCGACGATGATACGTCGTATTGAGGTAGCATGGACGAAATGGAGGCTTGCCTCTGGAGTATTGCGTGATAAGAATATACCACCTAAACTTAAAGGTAAGTTTTACGGAATGGTGGTTAGACCGTCTTTGTTGTATGGGGTGGAGTGTTGGCCAATAAAAAATTCACATGTTCAGAAGATGCAGGTCGCAGAGACGAGGATGTTGAGATGGATGTGTGGACATACCAGGAGTGATAAGATTAGGAATGAGACCATTCGAGAGCAGTTAGAGGTGGC
>JBCEWC010014497.1:0-14335 GCA_038996855.1 Solanum aculeatissimum
GAATTGGGCCTATGGAGTGTGGACTATTCAAATGGACTTAGTAGGAAATTAGGAATTTATTTAATTTAAAAAAAAATATTTAATTCGATTTTTCGGTTAACCGAATTTAATTATTTTAAAACGGAAAACTGAACCGAATTATCAAAATTTTGAAATTTCAAACCGAAATCGAACCGAATAATCGAAAAACCGAAACTGAAATTTAAAAAAATTTATTTCGGTCGGTTTTTTCGGTTTAAACCATATTATGCCCAGCCCTACTCAAAAGTGAATAAAAGGTTGTTCTAAACCAAACTTGACATTTCAGAACTAATCATACTCTCAGAATTTTCATTCTGGCAGGATTTTTAAGAATATTGACTAAAGTAAACCTTGGACCAATATTGAAAGGCTCAAAAACTAAATGGCTTAAACTCGAACTGAAAGCCTTAGAACTCGAGTCGATCATGCGGCCATTTCAAAGCTGAAAAAATTGTTAGAATTTCATTTTGAGGTTGTTTACCCATATTTTTTTATCAAAGTCAACTTATCAAGTTATAAAGATCTCATAGTATGAAAAACTGCACAAAATTCCCAATGAAGGACTAGGCGATTGAACTGTTAGTTTAGTAAGTCATAAATGACTTAGAGTCAATATGAGAAAGCTCTAACTAATGAAAAGAAAGAAATAACACAAAAATGACTTGGAGAGTCATTACAACATTCATTACTAAAAGAACTTTCATCTACATAAGTAAGAGTCAAGAGGTACCTAAAGGCTCAAATGATCCTAGGAACTGCTTTCACATCTTTTGCTCGGTCTCCCAGGTAGCCTCCTCGACTTGACAATGTCTTCACTAGACATTAACTACGTGAATGGCTCTAGAATAGAGTTGTTTACTATAAATTGGCTCCTCAACAAACATTAGATGATCATCCAACTCAACTGAATCATACATGAGCACATGGGACTCATCTGGAATGTACTAACATAGTATTGAGACATGGAAAATTAGATTTTATGGCTAAAAATGTTGGAGGTAGATCTAACTCATAAACCACCTCACCAATCCTCCTCAACATCTCAAAATGCCTAATAAACCTGGGGCTAAGCTTGCCTCGCCTCCCAAATCTCATAACACTCTTTAAGGGAGACATCCACAAGAATATCCAATCACCAATACCAAAGCATAAAGGGCGACGCCTACGATCCACATAACTTTGGTGTTTTCTCTAAGTTATCTTTAGTTAATCCTGGATAACATAGACTTTTGCTAGAGCCTCCTGAAGTAAATTTGTACTCTATGACCCAGGATCAATCAACTGAAGAGTGACAATGCCTACCATATAAAGCCTCAAACAGGGCATACTGAATACTCGAGTGGTAGATATTATTGTACGCAAACTCCTCCAAGGGAAAAAGCTAATACTACTAACCTCAAAACGCCAATACATAGGCTCATAACATATCCGTTAGAACCTAAATAGTACACTCTGATTGGCCTCCAAAAGGTTAGTGCTGAGATCAATTTGGGTGCCTAACTTTCTTTGAAAATTCCTCTAGAAGCTAAATGTGAACTGAGACCCATGATCTGAGATAATGGATATCAATATCCCATGTAGGCAAACAACCTCCTAAATATAAATATGGGCCAACCTCTCTACACTATAAGAAAACTGAATTGGGAGGAAATGGGCAGACTTAGTTAATTGATGATGTAATAATCCAAAAGTTGGAAAGTCAGAATCAAAAGGAGAAGCTCAAAAAAGGACACTGACCAAAGGAGTAAGAGCCCTTTATACGAGTCGTATATGAATCCATAATCCATAGAAGGTTCTCATGAAGCCTGTTTGATTTTTTTGCCTTAACCCTTTAAGACTACGAAATGGTAATTACATATCATGATTTGGAATACAACTTGTCAATAGAGCCCATAGAAAAGATACTGAAGGTGGGGAAGTTGGACTTGATAGGACGAACCCCATGTACAGGTGGTAAAATGGTTTACAGGTCGTGAAAGTCATAGATACTCAGCTTAGAAAACTTTTAGGGATTAAGGGTAATTCTATGAGATGGGTTTACTGGTCGTAACCCAACCATGAGCTATGTTTTCTTATCATCGTTTCTACCCTAGTTATAAGTAATTATAGTTCTTGATTTACGAATGTTGTCTATGACTCATAGAAGACAGGACGGGTCATAGACTTGAGTCATCGTTCGAGATTTAGAGACCTAATTTTGTGGTGGGGGTGGGTGGGGGACAAAATCTATGAAAAGGGCTATTTGGTTTGTAGAACCTTCTACGGGCCATAGATGGACCTTGTGGTCTTGTCTAAAAACTTTTAGGTAAATGTATTTTTGTCATTTTTACATTCCTAACATCTACACTATGTTATTTTGACCCTAATAAAACACCCCATAACTATTTTTGTACCATTTTCCCACCGTATTCCTAACTATTCTTCCAATTTCACAAATCTCTCCCAAGTTTTTCTCTCATAAGACTCCATTGAAGAATCAATTGGGGTTTCCAATTACTCCATGAATTCTCAAGGTTCTCTACTCAAGGTATATGGGTGTTCATCCATAGGTATCTTTCATCATGGAGCTCAAAGAATTCTTCACTTTTATAATCAAATTTCAAGTTTGTGTTTTAACAGTTATCATGATTTCAATTCCTGTTGAATTATGTTTTACAATATGAGCATCAATCTAATTATACATGAATTACCATTTATTACATGAGTTTAAGGATTTTTATGCAAATTCTCCTATATGCTATCTAGGATTCATGAACTTGATGTCACGACCTGACTTTATATGTCATGATGACACCTACCTTACCTCTGATAGGCAAGCCTAATCCTGGCCTGGAACAACTAGTAACAGACATAACAGAAACAGTTTCATAAGTAACTGACATGAAGTCAACTAATACTGAACATATATATACATAACACTACAAACACCCTCTCAAGACCTGGAAGTCACCTGTGCAGATCTACTATAGATATGATGGGATACACTGAAACATTTTACAACTTTCTGTATATATACAAAACGAAAATAATATACAAGGAAAGTCTAGAGTAATACAGAAAGAGATTCGAAGGATCCAGACATCCAATGTTGACCACTAGTCTCCAAATACATAGCTATCATAGGAAGAGTCAATGTTACTGGCTCATGCTAGGACCTACACCATAAAAAAATGTAAAAGTAGGGGTGATGTCACAACCCAAAATCGGATCGTATAAAAGAAGAATAAAGTAAAGCGAAAATAACCACAACATGTCATACAAAATTCCAAAACTTGGAGTCATGAGTACAAGAGCATCTAAAGTAGTATGAAAGAGTAGATACAACTATCTCAAATGAAAATACAAGGATGTCTCATAATATCTGATACATTATTTGAAATAGAAAGAAACAAAGGACTCTCAAGAGATCCATAATGACTCGAAATCGGAGCATCACCGCTAAGATCTGAGGTAGATAAAAGAAGTCTCTGGTAGAATGATATCAACTACCCTGGTGGGGTCTCTGTGCTCGATCTGTAGGGAGAAAATAAAGTAGGGGTGAGTACACTGAAATGTCCCCAGCAGGTTCAACCAACTGGGTAAGAGAAATCGAATAAATATGTAATAACAAAAAATCCCATAACTTGCATCAAAAGGGTTAGTGCACAAATAAGATATACATAAGAGTAAGGTAAGATAACCAAAATGACCCATGGTACAATACGACGAGAGATGTGAATACAATACATGGGAGTCTCATCAGGCCACAAACCAAGTGTCTCTCAACCTTGCCACCTGTCTGTGGTCAAGGAGTATCATAATACCTCCACCTTGTCATCTTCCCTTGGCCAAGGAGTATTATAACATCTCAACCTTTCCACCTGCCCATCGTCAAGGGGTTTCACAATATCTCAGCCTTGCCACCTGCCCATGGTCAAGGGGTGGTACTATGCAATATAGGAAAAATATATCTCAATGATACAAATCCAGATGTATATCATGGCATCATGATATGAGTATTGATACATAACCCTCATATAATAATGGAAAATAATAGCAAGTACCATAATTGGTGCCTCAAACTATCATCAAGTCTGAGATACTCACAATTATATCATTGACACGTGTACCAATAATATCGGACCTCACTCATCCTAAAATATACAAGTATGACACAATATTGTACCTCACTCGTCCCAAAATATACACATGATACTCAAAAGTATCTCAACAGCCATCAATAACCACAAAATTTCCCAAATAGTATCACAAGTCTCATTTTATCACAATGATATCTCAAATTATCTCAATTCACAAGATTTTATCTCAATTTATTAATAGGACCACAATTTACTCAATTTTTGGCATAACCATGATGATATTTCCATCATAACTCTAACATGTCAACCATTTACTCATGAATCAATCTAGATCTTACAGTTACCACTTAAACATATCCAATAACTCAAATCCAGTCCCAAAAAGATTAGTCAAACCTACCTCGATGTCGAAACCGTACTCGGACAAGCTTTCAATAAACTCAAACCTCCAAACAATCATAGAATTGATCAATCACTATCAAAAACAGAAACTATGCATCAAGAGGTGTATTTTGATATCCATATTAGCACGAATTAGGCTTAAGGGCAAAATAGTCAAAATTAGAGCTAAAATTCAAAGTTTCTGAATCTGAAAATTGACTTTAAAATCAGGTTCTACACAAAAAATGGAGTTCGTGGGTGGAAATTCCACTAAAATTGGGTTCAAATCAAAGGAGAAATCGTCATTTAAAGTTTTGAAATCATAGTCTAAAAATCTCCAATTTTGGATATTTAAAATCATGAAATTCAAGACAAAATCAATATAAAAGTCATGAAAAATAATTAAAATAATGTTAGAAACACCTACTCAAAAGAATTCTTTGAAAACCTTCTTCAATAATCGCTCAAAAAGCTTAAATGCTTGAAAATGGAGGGTTACAGATTTAACACTGTTCAGTCATGAGGTACACTCCACAAATGTGGAGAGGAACAAGTTATGAGCCTCCATGAATGCGGGATGGTATCAGTGAACGCGGATCAGAGGGAAACAACCCTCTGCGAACGCAAATCGAACCTTTACAAATGTGGATCACAAAGTTATCTAGATCTCCTTGAATGTGGAGGCTTCTCCGCGAATGTGGAGAAGAAATGTGATTGTACCAGAAGCCCTTTTCACCAGCAATACACAACCAAGTTCTCGACTCAAAACGGACCCTCGAAACTCATCCAGAATCAAAATTATACAAATCAAATATGTGTTCATACTAGAAACAATGATCTAGACTCAACGGAATAATTAGAAATTGATTTTGAGACCTCTTTAGCCACATTTACTAATGCAACTCAAAGAAACTCTATTAAAACTCAAAATACCAAAACTGCCCTTAACAGCTCCAAAAAATATTACGAGATAATTTCTAGCATTAGTTTTACCATCTGGAACTACTGGAACTGTTGGAATTTTAATCTGAGATTCCGAACATTGAATGTTGACTGAAGTCAAACTTTGGTTCTGAAAACAACTAAAAACACAACTTTGGGTCCAAAAATTTTATTATAAATCTGAATTCAGTTCTATAACTTCTCATAGACTAGTTTCAATATTCCAAAGTTAATGCAATCGACGAATCTTTGGTCCGACACCAAAACTCAGAATGGTACAAAAACTCACTTTTTCAATAATTTAAGCTTTCAAAAATGCCAAAACTCAAATTTTCCATTTTTAAAACTTAGAATTTCAGTTCCAATAATGCAAATAACTCAAAATAGACCCAAAGCAATGTACGAAAGAACAAACCAATAATTTTCACAAATAAGCTAAAAAATAGCAAGGTACATATGCTAGCGAATAAGGGAGTAATAAAGGACTAGATAGTTATGTAGTAGTGTACGTAGGTGTAAGGCCCTACTGTTTATGCTTATGCACCGATTGAGCTCCTACAAGCGAAGAAGGTACACCCACGCATAATATAAAGGCGAACAAATGCAAGGTTGGGGTGTCAAGTATGGATGAAGCTTGTGAATCAATTATGTGCACATAACCACAACTCTGACAAAACCTCTAACTGGGCCTTTAACCTATTCTGTATAATCTCGATCCGACTTCTAACCGAAACTACCATTCGGACTTCAACCAAAACAACTCGGACTATAACTAAAACAACCTGGACTTTAACTAAATCAATGACCTAGACTTTAACTCGGGATAAGGTTAGACGTCGCCAGTGGTCTGTCTTAGCCCTTGGGCCTGGACAAGTCCAAAATGCCCTCCATCAATGCCACCTTTAAGGGTAATCACAGGGACTTCAACCCAACAACCTTTAACTGTATAGTTGATGTCTGCCTCAACATATCTCAAAAATATCAAGAAGGTATTGCGGTCACCATCACATAATTTACCCAACAAGGAGTCAGGATTAAATCCACAAGAGACGTTTGTCCGAGTCTAGAAGTATCAATCTGAAGTAAAGGATTGTAGCTTTAAAAAGGAGGTTTAATACTAATATGTAATTAATTAACAATTGCAAGATTCGAATCAAAACAATAATTGAGAGAGATGTTAGGGGTGTGTTAACATGGGATAAGAGTTAAATAAATGGGTCTCACTACTTGAACAAATGCGTTAATTAGAAGTGAGTAAGATAGAATTGCTTGTAACCACTACTTCTGGTCAGACAATAGCAGTGCATCATATGAACTTGTTACAAATTCATATGCAAAATCACTATAGAATACACTTAGCCTAAGCAATTTATAAGAAAACCTTCTAATACCTTAACCATTGAACCCAAAATATGACATTCAACCAAAACCCCAAGAGATTTTAAATTATCACACTCATTACCTACTCCAATCATTCATAATTAATGCAACAATTGAAGATCTAAAAATAACGAAGAGTTTGCAACCTCAAGATTTCAGTTGAAAATAGCAATGGGTATGAACTCACTCAAATTAACAACAAAACATTCAAAATAGATAAGACACAAACTATAATCAAGTACTCATGTCAATTACATACCCCCAACATTGGGGTTTTAGCTAAACATAATTAAAAGTAAGAATTCAATACTAATCTCAGCTTCCATGGTGTTGGATAAAGAGAAAATACAAGAATTAGGTAGAATCTCTTCTTCTACTCCTCCAATTCCTCTTGCCCAAGCTTCAATTCAAAACCCTTTCTCTCCCAAGAAGTGGTATTATTCTCTTCAGTGTACTCGTTGTTTCTCTCTCTCAAAGAGTGATGTTTTAGTCTGTATTGTGTACCAACTAGTCCTTTCCAAATTCTATTTGTACTCTGTGCAAATTTTTACTAAGTTTGTGCACGTTTCACAAGTAGGCGGTCAAGGTCGGCCATCATCGAGCACTTCAGAAGTACACCGAATATACACTTGACCGCCTTTTTATCCAATTGATGACGACCTTGGTCTCAACAACTTTAGGTGATGCAAATGTGCATCACCAATCCTGTTCGACCATCCACCGAACCTCCACCAGAATTGCCTTTTTGCTCTGCACTTGAGTGGTTAGACTTTGCAACATTAAGAGGTCAGTGTCACCATTCGCCGATCCGCTGAATGAATTGGTGACCTCACTTTTTTCACCGCCTTTTTGGGTCTTTTTTTTCCTTTATCCTTTGTTGTTGAGTTTTGCCCTTCCATGCTCTTTTAACCTTAATTCTAGCATCAAACACAAAGATTAGTAAGTATATGAGGTATGATAGTACATTAAGGACATTATTTTCTCACTTATTAGACTTTATATGAGTGCAAATTATGGATCATCAATACCCTTTAACTAGGGGTATATAAAGGGTAACACATTCTTGTTTACACACTATCCTAGTGTACGGACATGAAATCAAGTGTGGGAAAGCTAGGAACTTTAATCGTAGGAAACTTTACTCTAAGTCACAGGGTGACACCGTCAATCCCCTTATATCCAAGCAGGATCTGATGTGCCATGGGGACAATTAAAAAGGCTAGCCAATGGAAAGAATAATCAAGTTCCCAGCTCATTACAACCTATCTGAGGCTCAACTCTACAAACTATTGTCTACTAGTAGACCAAGGATCTACACTTCTCTAGTCACACCAGACGCAAGTATAGATGTCTACCAATCTTGACCAACATAGGTCTAGAGCATCAATAGCCTAATGTGACGACCCGCCACTTAATCTTGCAAATAAGGGCAGAAAAGCTAGAGTCTTTGGCGTCTTCCGGAAGGCTCAAATCGACTAGTGCCGCACGGAAGTCTTAGTGAGTTTCTAAGTCCGTGACACTAAGCTTAGACTAAGGCCCAACAACAACAAGAAAAAAAACATAAATGCAGTAGACATTGAATACATTAATCACAAGCTTGCTTACATGTCAAATAATTGTTCTGTCAATCCTAAATAATCAAAAGTACAACATGCAGTTAGTATACAAGAAGGAATCTGTATATAGGTCCCAAAGGACCCTTAGTAGGTCAAATAACCATTCTATCAGCCCAAACAATCACAGATACAACAGGAATCTGTATGCTAGCCACAAAAACCCTTAATATGCCAACAAATGCTAAAACAATCACAAATAACAACTAATGTAATCATACTCAACATGTACGACCAGTAACCCCTTTCCCTGTTCTCTATCTAATCAATCCAAACAAAATTTGCATATTCGACTCAGTCTAAGAGAGGGCAAAGATCATAGCCTACCTGTACGTCAATCGCGCACATCTTTGATAACTCTACTAATAATTTTCCTTTTCGAATGATCTTAAAATGTTGTCCAGTTGTCAAAAGTAGAGTCACAGTGTCAATACGGTCATTTTGACACTAGAATTATAGAAAATGAGTTTCAATCAATCTCAAACAAAAAAGCAAGCCCATATTAGAATTTCGAAATAAAGTTCATATAATAATCCTCATATTTTTCCGAGCCAATACCTTAAATTCAAGCTCAAACCGATGCATAAAATAATATCAAATCGCCTAATAACAGAAAATATTTCTTTACATAAAATTCAATACTGACAACAGGTTCAATAGTATTTTTGCTCCAAACATAGCTCAATTAATAAATTTCAACATTACTGCAATGTGTGCCTCGAGAAAACACAAAGAATAGACTCAAATTTCACTAAAATCCGACTCAAAAGGACAAAGAACTTGCATTTTGAAGTTTCTATAAACAATTCCAATATACAACAGCAAAACAATGAAATTGACCTCAAACAACGTGCCAAAAGAAATTTTTGATGCTTCCACAACGTTTCTCTCAGAAAAATACACAAATTAGCTTTTTGAATCACCAAACTCAAACACTGGATGATGAAATTATTGCAATTGGAATTTTCTCACTCTTTTTGCAAAGCTGGAAGATATAAACATTTCCACTGCCAACACACATAACTCTGTGAACGCGGAAGAGTCCCACGAACGCGGAAGAGCCCTGTAGCTAACCAAAGCTCCACGAATGCAGAGCACAAAAGTCTAGAGCTTCACAAATGAGGGCCCCATCTCCGCAAATGTAGAGCACATATGGTTGGCTCTTCGCGAACGTAGAACCACCTTCGAGAATGTGTGGTGTTGGCTCTACACAAGATATCAACCAATTTTATTTTCCTCGCTAGCGTTTTCGAGGCTCGTTCGGAATCTAATTTTAGTAAATAAACTATGTAACCATACCGAATTCAATGTTTCAGATCTATTAGTGCAGTTGAATTCCCATACAAGGTCATTTCAATCAAATGCGGGTCCTAATTTTATTTCCACTTAGCGGCCCAAAATGCAACCAAAAGCCTTAGGAATCGAACAAAAGGTCACCTTAGACCAAACTCGGCGTTCTGGAGCTAACCACGTTATCAAAATTTTCATTCTGGCATGTTTATAAGAAAATATTGACTAAAGTCATCTATTGGTCAAATTTGGTGGCTAAAATGCAAAACTTGGTATAAACTAACACTCAAAACCTCGGTACTTTAACCAAACATGCTTCTAGCCTAATTTGGCCATTCTGAAACTGATGGAACTGTCAGAATTTCATTCCAAGACCGTTTACTCAAACTTTACTACTAAACTCATTTTTCAACATTAACCAAACTTGTAATACGAAAAACTACACATCTTTCAAATGAGTGACCATGTGACCAAACTGTTAATGTCATAAGTTCCAAATGACTTAGGGTTGCTATAGGTAGGCTCTATTTGGTACAAAATACGCAGAAAAGCAAAATTAACTTGGAGAGTCATTACACTTGACTATGGGTTACTTCAATTATGATCTCAATTTATGTTATTTTTCAATATTGTGCATGATTCAAGTTCATATTGCATGATTTTAATGAATTATTATCTAAACCCATGAATTATGCTAATTTCAAATATGAATTACTGAATATCTTAATGGCTTCATTAATCATAATTCTATTGATATTGTTTTACATGACTATGCATGATTCTGATCCAATCATATGATTTTTTAGATGATTGCATATAGACTTATGCATTATGCTATAATTTACAATGATAAGATATGTATTATGATCATGAAAGACAAGGCTTTCAAGCAAGTTACAAGTTACACAATATTTATGTCAAGTATGAATGATGGTGAGTTTCTCACTTAAGCATGAATATGTAATTATGAAAAAACCTGTACTAACATTACATAAGATGATATTGAAAGAGCTATTCTATGCTTATATCTTATGAATAGTGGAAGGGTAGTAGAGATGACCCCTCCCACCTGATATTGACTTTATGACTTATGATTATGATTTTCAGTCCATTTAGAGTTTACTTATCATCAATTAGACTTTGGGATAAGAGTTTACTTATCACCAATTGGACTTTGGGATAGAAAGAAGATCTTTTCTATTTTATGGCTGCTGGGCAATTGGCAATAAGGACTGGTAAGATCTCTTTGACTGATTTCCCCCCATTTCGTTCCAATATCCATATTCCAAAGTCTAATTTTCATACAAAAAGCTCTTAAGTAGTTTCGTTACAAATGTTGTTCAAATTTGAGAATCCATCCTGTGAAAAGAAATAGTTTATGTGGACAGTATTCCACATATTGAATGGTCAGAGACAGATATGGATACCATGAACAGAATAGAAAACCTGCAATATGGAGTCATTGGCAAGTTCACATATGAGGTGATAGATCTAGAAGAATTGAGGTTGATAATACCTAAATATTGTGAGATCAAAGGTGGTTGTCAAGTCAGGATTTTGCATAAAAAACATATTCTAATCCACCTTACCTTGCAATCGGATTTCATTAATCTTATTTCTAAAGGGACCTTTTACATTGAATGCAAGGTTGGGTATGCATGTTGATTTATGAAGCATGATTTAAGATTAATGAAAATACTAAGAAAGCAATGTCTTGGATCTCTTTTCCAAACCTGTTACCTACTTTTATTTGTCAAAGAATGCTTGTTTTCTTTGGCATTTTGCAGTTGGGAAGCCCATACAACTTTATTTAGTGATTATTAGTAAAACTAGACCAAGTTCTGCGAGGGTGAAGATGTTGGTGGATTTGGAAAATGATCTCCCAGGTTTGTGATGATGGATATTATTACTGAGGTAATTGGTGAGGTGAGATCAGAAAGGACACAAATTCAATATGATTACGTAACAAAAAATTGTCAAGAGTGTAAAATTCAACGACGTGACATACAGGAGTGTAAAATTCTTAACAAACAACAAGGGGCATCAAATGTAGTTCTAGGGAATGAGATAATATTTAAAGGAAAAGTGAAAGATAATAAAGAGACTCAAAAATTTGAAACACATGAACGCCCATGGGTTCATTATTATTTTTTTAAAAACAGACACTTAGGGTGCTTTCTAGTGGTAAAATTGTAGATGACCCAGGAAAGTTGTACGCAATGAAAGATACTAGGTTTGCAACCTTTGTGGAGGACCATGACTCAACAGATATTACTGCATCTAACAATGAAAATGCTAGAACTTCCAATGTCAATATTTCCAGTCCTATTAGTAAAGACAGCCTACGGAATAATAAAAAAAGGGATAGTAGAGGTTCACAAAAGGAAAATAACTAAAACGTGGGTTACTCAAGTCTTTGGAAAGTTTTAGCATGAGCAGGCCAAGATCCCCTTGATAATGAATCTGCACAACAGAACATTTGCGGGTAGCAACAGAAGAAGGCAATTAACACTGATATGGATCAAAGTGATATCCATGATGATGCAGATGCTAGCAAGGGATTAGTTGAGAAAATAAGGGATAATTTTTCTAATTTAAATGCCCCTAACAATGATATAGCAATGGTTAATAAGGAACAAATTGTAGAACACTAACATGAAGAAGTTGATAATGAAAAGGCCTTAATGATTATTCCTAATCCATTAGAGTCCATTCAAGTGGTATCTCCTAAAAAGATTTTAGATGATATTGTGTCTTATAATTTTGTAAGGGAGGAGACATGGGCTTCATAGGAGAATCAAGCAAAAGGAGCTACAAAAATTGATCATCCTGAAGATGGGCAGAACTTTTTCCCTCTTAGGGCAGACTTATCCCAAAGGTTATTAAATAATTCAAGAAAAGGGAAGAACCAGGAAAATGGAGAATCTATTCAGCTTAGCAGAATGCAACCAAAGAGAAATAAAACAACTATTAAACAATGAAAGCTCTAATTTGAAACATTAGGTCTGTGAAGTCCTAACAAGCCTTCCATAGAGTGCAAATGTGGCATAATTCACATAATTTTTTTTATTAACCTGTTGGAACCTTTTTAAAAATATCAGTCATATCAACAAATATAGAAGAAGGTTGAGGATGCTACTGGTGAAAGCTCACTACAATGGCAAGATATGATTTTTCATTAATTATGATTTTGATGTAATAGTGATTAAGGATACGGAGCAACAATTGATCTTTTATTAAAAAATCAATTACAGATTCACAAGTTTATGGTCACTTTACTCTATGCTAAATGTAATGTTGAGGATAGACTGAGGCTTAGGGAGGAAATTTATCATTTATCAGTAGATATGGATAGACCTTGGTTAATACGTGGAGACTTCAACGTGGTCCTTAATGAAGATGAAAAGATTGGAGGTCTACCAATCCAAGATGTTGACCATGAAGACTTTGAGGCTTGTATCCAAAGTTTTGATCTAAGAAAAGTCAAATTTTAAGGAATCCCATTCACTTGGTGGAATGGAAAAACAGAAAATGATCCCATCTTTGAAAGATTAGATAGATATAATTTTTCTAATCATTATTTGCGGACTTGGTTTAATTCTAAGGAGGTTGATCATCTTGAGAGAATAGGGTTTATTGACCATGCTCCTATTTTACTAACTATGGAAGAGGAGGGCATTATACATAGGAAACCTTTTAGGTTTCTTAACTTCGGGATTGAACATGACCTTTTCGCCGATGTGGTAAGGAAAAACTGAATAGAAGATGGGGCTCACAATCCTTTTCTACTCTTCAAAGACAGTTAGAGGATCAAATCTGCTCTAACCAAATGGAGCAAGAAAATTTATGGAGATATTTTTCAACAACTCCAAACTAGAGAAGCCATTATCAAAATCAAAGAACAACTATTTTAGGAGATCCCTAATATTAAAAAAAGAGAAGTACTTCAGAGAGCTCAAGCTTAACATAAAAAGTGTTTGCACTTTGAAGAGTCATTTTGGCAACAAAAAGCTGGATATGATTGGTTTGAGAATAAAGATAAAAATACAAGATTTTTTAATAGTATTGTGAAGGGTTAAAAAAAGCTCCAGCTTCATAGAATTCAAGATAGTCAGGGTACTTGGTTAGAAGAAGATAGTAGAAGTGGCAAATGGGTGGATTGGATTTGGATGGATCAAATATGAATTGAGCTAAAATGGATTGGATCACAATCCATCCATATAAAATATGGGTAAATATGATTTGGGTAAAAATGATTTCAACTCACTTTAATCTCTTTAAGCAAAAAATAAATTAAATCAAAGGTTGATTGTTAATGCTCAACTCCTACTTCCAAATAATTATTTTTGAAAAAATTAATTTTTTCATAATAAGAAAAATTCTATTTCAATATTCTATCACCCACCCACTCCCACCCCACCCCCAACCCTCATCTAAATTTTTCTACTTCAATACTAAAACTTAAATTTAAATTTTAAAAAAATATATTTTTTCAATAAAAAAATATATTTTTTCAATAAAAAAATATATTTTTTTCAATCAAAAAGATTTCGCCCCACCTCCCCACTTCCATCCTATCCCCTCTCCCCTCCCCCCACCCACATTTCCACCCTACCCCCATAAGGGTGT
>JBCEWC010014498.1:0-14335 GCA_038996855.1 Solanum aculeatissimum
ACATTAGACTTTCAAGAGTTTCAATGCACTTCATGAAATTCAAACTTAAATCAACTTTAAATCACCTAATTTCTATATCCCACAACTCAATTCAATTGAATATATCAAAATTTAAAGAACCCATAATTAAAGAAAGCTTAAATTCATAATTTAAGGAAAAGGGTTCTTGGGTCTTCATGGATGAAAGAGAATCCATGAATCAATCTCACATACCATGAGATTAGCCAAGGGAATTGGGTGATTTTGCAAGAAGGATGATCTTTTCCAAATTTCTTCAAGCTTTCATCAATGGAGGTCAACAGGATTGAGAGAATTTTGGTGAGGCTTGAGGAGTGTTAGAATGAATTAAAGGGGATTAGGGTTTGATTTGGAGGCTTTGGAAGACTTTAGAAAGGCTAAAAAGGGCATGGATTTAAACCAAATTACGAATTAACTATTAATGAAATGGATAAGATCACAAAAATAGGGCCTCACGAAAGGTTGCTCAGGGGTCGTTTACTGGTTCACGGACCGTGAACCTGTCTGTGAGACCTCATTTGGTCTCAGCTTCGGCTTGAACTCTAGGGGGACTTTCTGGATCAACTCATGGGGGGTCTCACGAACTGTATACTGGTCCATGGAGCATCACTTGGTTTGGAGTCCAGCCCCGAGCCTTGACAAACTCACTGGAACACTTCACGGAAGCCCCTCACGAACGGTGAAGGCTCATACAGATCGTGAAGTGGTCCGTGGAGTTCTACTTAGTCCGTGGCTTGGTCCAAACTCCAAGGAATCTTACTGAAACAACCCACGGGACACACCACGGACCGTGAACAACCAAATGGTTTGTGGCCCCTCACGTCAACTCCATTCTGAATCATTTTCTAGCATACTTCCGAATACGGGCAGTCTCACTGTAAGGGTCATAACTTCCACATCCGAACTCCGAATCGATTGAAACCAATTGTGTTGCGAAGATAAATCAAAGAGATTTGATATATAATAGACCACACAGTTCATCTTATACCAAGATCAATGTCTTTTCAAAGTCCATGCTGCCTAACCTGCCTTACAACATTCCACCTAAACAACCCATTTGGATCCAGCCACTTAAATACCACCCATGACTACCAATATTCAACCATGATGAGTTCACAACTAACCTTGACCAACCATTATGAAGTTCAAAAATTTTTGGGTCATTACATCATCTCCCCTTTGGAAACATTCTTCCTCGAATGGGCTAGAACCACGGCTTAAGGAGATCAATTAAACAAGAGACATTTTTAACCAAAACTCATAATGGATCATGCATCATTTCAAAAAGTCATTCAAAACCCATGTCAAAATATCATTTAAATCATTTTCGTGCTCATGTATGCATGCAATGTCATAAAACTATAGAAGTAAAGAATTAGGACCATAAAAGGATAGAACCTAGTACCTTAGGCTTGAGTAGATTGGAAGAGATAGGGATATTGCTTCATCATGTCCAACTCCGCTTCCCACGTTGCACTCTCCACGTCTTGGTTTCTCCAAAGCACCTTGACCGAAGCCACTTCCTTGTTGCAAAGCCACTTCACTTGTCTATCCAAGAGATCAACCGACACTTCTTCATAGGTCAAATTCTCCTCAACCATCACACCCTTCAAAGGTGTAATTGCCTTAGGGTCCTAACTAACTTTCTCAGCATAGACACACGGAATATCGGATGAATAGAGCTCATGTCCAAACGCAAATCCAACCTATAAGCCACATTGCCAACCCGCTCCACAATCAAGGTCCAACGTACCGGGGGCTCAACTTGCCTTTTTTGCCAAAATGCATGATGCCTTTCATGGGGGACACTTTCATATACACCAAATCACCAACATGAAATTTGATATCCCTCTTCCTAACATCTGAATAAGACTTTTGGCGACTTTGAGCCATTTTCAATCTCTCCCTAATCAACTACACTTTTTCAATGGCCTCCACAACCAAATCCGGGCCTAATAAGGATGCTTCACCTATTTCAAACCAACCAACCAGAGATCTACATCTTCTACCATACAAAGCTTTAAATGGATCCATACCAATGCTAGCATGGAAGCTATTATTGTAGGCAAACTCAATGAGAGGTAGATGGTCATCCCAATTTCCTTTGAATTCCAACACATAAGCCCTCAACATATCCTCCAAGGTTTGAATCGTCCTTTCGGCTAGGTCATCGGTTTAAGGATGAAATGTGGTGCTCAACTTGACCTTAGTACCAAGTCATTTTTGAAAAGACTTCCAAAAATAAGAAGTAAATTGAGTACTATGATCCGATATAATAGACCTCGGTATACCATGCAATCTCACCAATTCCCGAATATACACCTTGGCATACTCCTCGACACTATAGGTAGTCTTAACCGGTAAGAAGTGAGCCGACTTGGTTATCCTATCAACAACCCATATAGAATTGAAGTGTCTCCGAGTACGGGGTAAGCCAACCACAAAATCCCTGTTCACATCTTCCCACTTCTAAGTAGGAATTTTGATATCTTGGGTCAAGCCACCGGGCCTTTGATGTTTCACTTTTACTTGTTGGCAATTAGGACATTCCGACATAAACTTGGCTATATCTTTCTTCATTCCGTGCCACCAATACAATTCTCTCAAATCTCGGTGTATTTTGGTAGATCCCGGATGAATAGAATATTGAAAGTTATGAGCCACTTTCATGATAACCTCCTTTAGGCCATCAACATCTGAAATACACAATCGACCTTGGTACCGTAGCACACCATCTCCCCCTTGGGAGAAAACCTCAACCTTTCCTTTGGAAACCAATTTCTTCAATTCCACCAAGGAGGGATCTAAGTCTTGCTTCGCCTTAACATCAACCACTATCGACGACTCAGATCCGCTTTGAACAAGAATTCCACCATTGTCTGATTCGGCCAACCTTACACCTAACCTAGACAAACGGTGCACTTCTTTCACTATCTCTTTTTTTCTTCATCCACATGTGATACACTTACCATGAAGAGCCTACTAAGGGTGTCTGCCACAACATTAGCCTTGTCGGGATGATAAAGAACACTCAGATCATAATCCTTGAGAAGTTCCAACCATCCCATTTGCCTCAGATTAAGGTCTCTTTGGGTAAACACATACTGCAAGCTCTTGTAATCGGTGAAGACAACCACATGAACCCCATACAAATAATGTGGCCAAATGTTCAAAGCAAACACCACAGCTACCAACTCAAGATCATGGGTCGGATAATTTTGCTCATGCACCTTCAATTGCCGAGACGCATAAGTTATCACCTTACCATATTGCATAAGCACACAACCCAAACCAATACGCGACGCATCACAATATACCACAAACCCATCTAACTCATTTGGCAAAGTCAAAATTAGAGCCGATGTAAGTCGATCCTTCAAGGTTTGGAAACATTTCTTACATTCATTTGACCATACAAATTTGGCCTTCTTTTGAGTCAACTTGATCAATGGGGATGCAATAGAAGAAAACCCTTCAACAAACCTCCTATAATAAGCGGTCAAACCAAGGAAGCTTCGAATATTCGAAGGGGTCAACGGTCTAGGCCAATCTATCACCGCTTCGGTTTTCTTAGGGTCAACCTTAATGTCATCACCGGACACCACATGACCAAGGAAGATAACTTCTCCCAACCAAAATTCACAATTTCTAAACTTGGCATACAATTGTTTATTTCTCAATGTTTGAAGCACCAACCTCAAGTGATCCATATGCTCCCGCTCACTTCAGGAGTAAATCAAGATGTCATCAATGAAGACCACCACAAAATTATCAAGGAATAGCTTGAATACCTGATTCATAAGGTCCATAAACACCGTTAGAGTATTGGTCAACCCAAACGACATCACCACAAACTCAAAGTGGCCATAACAAGTTCAAAAGGTCATCTTAGGAATGTCACACTCCCTTACCTTCAACTGATAATAACTCGAATGAAGATCTATTTTGGAGAAGTGAGTAGCTCTTTGAAGTTGATCGAACAAATTATCAATTCTAGGCAGCGGGTACCTATTCTTAACGGCCACCTTGTTCAATTGTCGATAGTCAATACACATTCAGAGAGACCCATCCTTCTTCCTCATGAACAATATGGGAGTACCCCAAGGTGAAATGTTCGGCCTAATATAAACCTTTTCTAACAAAGCTTTCAACTAATCCTTCAATTCTCTCAACTCTGTCGGGGCCATATAATAAGGAGGGATAGAAATAGGTTAAGTATCCGGAAAGAGGTCTATATCAAAATCCACTTCTCTATCGGGAGGAATACCAGGCAAGTCCTTGAGAAACACATCGAGAAACTCATTAACCACCAGAACCGATTCAAGCTTAGGTTACTTACCCTCCACATCTCTAACCAATACAATGTGATAAATGCACCCCTTGCAAATCATCTTCCGGGATTTGAGGTAGGAAATAAATCGCCCCTTAACCACGGAATCACTACCCTCCCATTCCAACGCGAGTTCATTAGGAACTTAGAATTTAACTTGCCTAGTCCTACAATCAACTGAGGCATACGATGCATGCAACCAATCCATCCCAAGAATAACATCAAAGTCATACATCTCAAGTTTTACAAGGTCACCGCGGAACACTTTATGCATCACAAAGACAGGACAACCCCGATACACTTTACGGGCAATAATAGACTCACCCAGGGACTATACACCGAATAAGGTTCCCTTAAAGTTTCAGGACTCAAAACAAATTTAACAGCCAACAGAGGAGTCACAAAAGATAAATTTACACCTGGATCAAGTAAAGCATAAGCATCAAAATAAATGATTTTAAACATACCAGTCACGACGTTCGGAGCTTCCTCCTCCTCCTGGCGGGCATGAAGAGCATAAAACCTGTTGTTCCTAGGAGCACCACCAACCGGAGCTTTTGGTTGTCCTTGATCGCCTGGAGCCGTTTTATCCTTCTTCACATTCTTTGGACAATTAGAGATCTTGTGGTCCAAACTACCACACCCATAGAAAGCACACGTAACTCTCCTACATTCACTCACGTGGTTACCACTACATTGGCCACAACGGGAAAATCAAGGACCACCCCCAACTTGTGCCTTAGCAGGAGGCACCCTTGGATTAACAACCCTCATATTTAAACCTTGGCCTTGATGAAATCGGCCAAAACCACCACTACTCTTAGAATTAGAGAACCCACCATCAAGTTGGGCCCTCTTAGCTTCACTCACCCTCCTTTTCTTAAGCTTTTCTCCCTCGATTTGCTTGGCATAAGTCATAAGTCTTGAGATGTCCATATCTCTAATGAGCATAACGGTATGGCATTCCTTTACCACTAAATCCGAGACACCCGAAATAAACTTGTGCGTTCTTGCACGGGAGTCAGATACAAGCATGGGAGTATATTTAGAGAGCTTAGTAAATTTGAGAGAATAATCCCTCACGGTCATACCACCCTATTAAAGATTAATGAACTCAGTCATTTTGGCTTTCCTAAGCTCAAAAGAAATGAACCGGTCAAGGAAAGCTATTTTGAACTCTTCCCACCCAACCTTGACATCAACTATCCTCTTAACTAGCCACTGATTAAACCACGCCTGGACCATATCTTTCAATTGATATGCAGCCAGGTCAGCCTTCTCCTCAGAGCTTACACCTATAATGGTCAACACTTTAGTGAGTTCATCAATGAACTCCTGAGCATCCTCGTCCACTTTTGAGCCAAAGAACTCCGGAGGGTTCATCCGGGTGAAATCCCTCACCCTAGAGGCCGAAGTACCAACAGTTGTGGGATTAGCTGGCTGGGCTTGGTTAGTCACTGCTTAGGCCAACGTAGACACCACATTCCTAAATTCTGCATGAGACAATTGCTCCTTTACCGATGCTCGAGTGGGTTGTTCCTCAAATTCTGGAGCTTGACGGAGGAAGGGAGCCCTTCTAGGAGGCATGTTTTGAAAGAGCGACAAGAATACCAAGAGTTTAGGGAATTTATCATAACAACTCACAGCACGACATAGGGAAACAATGAAACGAGATAAATTCCAAAAAAGTCATCATAGCCTCCCATTCATAGGTATGGCGCGCATCACACCCATGAATAAGACTCTAATCGACGCGGCATGTTGGACTCCGAGGATTATTTACAAACCTAGGTCTTTGATACCATATTTTTCATGACCCGAAAGAGGGGCCTAGATGTGGCATGGTAAAGGAGAACCCAAAGTCCTCGATCAAGCCATCATAGCATCATTACTCAAATCATCGGTTAGGAAACATGGAAAAAGAAACACATAGCACATAATTCTAGGGAGAACGGAGTTTTGGACTCAAGCTATGGGGGCACACCGGGTTAAGGGAATTTCCACATAAGCACATTTCCAATATTTACAAGTCCAATAAATAATCATAAGAATAATCGGAGCGTCATTCCCATAATCCAATCTCAATAGCCATAATATCTCAACAAAACATAATACAATGTGCAAGAGTTTAACATGTCCAACATAACCTCAACATAAGATAGGACGGGGCCTCGACATAATTCGATCTCAAGTCATAAAGTAAGAATAATAAAATAATACAAGAAAGATAGAAAGTAGTTATTGCCCTTGGACAAAAGGGCTCACCACAAGCTAGTAGCTTCAAAGAATATCACTCGTCGTCCAACGAAAGATAGAGGTCATCACCGGTCCCTACATGGTTAGAACATATAGACAAAGAGTATGGATTAGCACAATAAAGCACTAAGTATGCGGGCATGCAAATGTATATGACAAAACAATATGACCAAGCGAGATAACAAGGGGAAAAGTGATACGAAAGGAATGCACATAGCCAAAAAATAAGTATATCATAACAATATACCATGCCATGATGCATGAAATTCAATCTACGAATCATATTATAGCGGAGATTTGACCTGAACCAACAACAGAGAAAACTCGAGTGAGCCACTACTTGTATTCGGACTACTTGCCAGGTAGATCCCTAGTCACCCTTCAACAAAGGGATACATAACAAGTCATCCCATCTAGGGAGAAATCCCATGTTGGCACATGGTTTGATAGAAAGGAGTATGGACCCTTGGAGATAGTTCACCCTAACTCCAGTCCCTCGGTACTAAGTCTCATCCCAAGAGAATACATATATATGTGCAAGCTTTTCAAAACGGAGGGTTGATATTCTTTTCAAAACATGCATCATTAGGCAAACCATGTCATCATCAAATCCATATCCATACTTAGGCTAAAAAAGCCAACGAGAATTTCCAAAACCATTTCCATATCAATGCAATAGGATTAGCTCATCTACATAGCTTATCATATCAAGCCTTCATAACATATCAAGATGGTACAAGCACCCATAATGCTCAAAGAGCCATAACAAAAGACTATGTGATCACAAGTCTTAACATATCATACTATAACAAGAGGGCCATGCCCTTAACAAGAATTTCATCATAACCATACTTCAATGCATATGCCATGAATGAGGAATCAAGTGCATGGGTAATGGAGGTTCAAACCTTAAATCATAATTTAATAGATAATTCAACATAATCCATGAGAAAATCCCAATTCAAAGCATAATACATTTTACCCATGCATATTAAACCTTCAAAGGGACATGCACATTAGACTTTCAAGAGTTTTAATGCACTTCATGAAATTCAAACTTAAATCAACTTTAAATCACCTAATTTTTACAGCCCACAACTCAGTTCAATTGAATACATCAAAATTTAAAGAACCCATAATTAAAGAAACTTAAATTCATAATTTAAAGAAAAAGGTTCTTGGGTCTTCATGGATGAAAGAGAATCCATTAATCAATCCCACATACCTTGAGATTAGCCAAGAGAATTGGGTGATTTTGCAAGAAGGATGATCTTCCCTAAATTTCTTCAAGCTTTCATCAATGGAGGTAAAGAGGATTGAAAGAATTTTGGTGAGGCTTGAGGAGTGTTAGAATGAATTAAAGGGAATCAGGGTTTGATTTGGGGGCTTTAGGAAACTTTAGAAAGGCTAAAAGGGGCATGGGATTAAACCAAATTACGAATTAATCATTAATGAAATGGATAGGATAAAAAAAACAAGGCCTCACGGAAGGTTGCCCACGGGTCGTGTACAGGTTCACGGACCGTGAACCTATCCATGAGACCTCACTTGGTCTCGGCTTCGGCTTGAACTCTCGGGGGACTTTATGGATCAACTCACGGGGGGTCTCACGGACCGTGCAGCTGCACACGTATTGTGTACTGGTACGTGGAGCATCACTTGGTTCGGAGTCCATCCCCGAGCCTTGACAAGCTCACTGGAACACTTCACAGAAGCCCCTCACGGACCGTGAAGGCTCACACGGATCGTGAAGTGGTCCGTGGAGTTCCACTTTGTCCTGGGCTTGGTCCAAACTCCAAGGAAGCTTACTGGAACAACCCATGGAACACACCAACGACTGTGAACCACCAAACGGTTCGTGGCCCCTCTCTTCAACTCCATTCTGAATCCTTTTCTGGCATACTTCCTAATACGGGCAGTCTCACTATAACGGTCATAACTTTTACATCCAAACTATGAATTGAGTGAAACCAGTTGCGTTGCGAAGATAACTCAAAGAACTTCGATTCTATATATAATATCCTACACAGTTCATCTTATACCAAGAGAAATGGATTTTCAAAGTCCATGCTGCCTGATCGGACGTACAACTTTCCACCTAAACAACCCCTTTGGATCCGGCCACTTAAATACCACCCATGGCTACCAATATTCAACCATGACGAGTTCACCACTAAACTTGACCAACCATTATGAAGTTTGAAAATTTTTGGGTCGTTACACTCATAGACTATAGGGCATAAACCTCTCCAAGAACACCTCAGTAATATGATCCCAAATCATACTTGGTGATCCAATAAGTCTGCGAGTCAACTAATCTCCACTACTCCTTGGCCAAGCCAGTAAACTGATAGGAGGTATACAAAACTCCGTATGTCTCTAGAATAGCCAAATTACACAACTGATCCTCGCACTCAGATAGAAATTCATAGGCCCTATCATCGAGCGTACCATAAAATATGGGAGGAGCTAATTGAACAAAACTCTTCTTCTTAATAGTAGACACAGGAGGGCTAGAAGAAGGTAATGGCACCATAAATTTGGGCAAGGCAATAGATTGTGCAATACACAAACCCAAAAGCTATGAACTAGTACTCGGCTGAGAAGTCTGAGGTAAAATAGTAGATGTCATGGGAGGATCCACAAAAGTTGATGAAGGATCAATATGTACCATAGGTGGATCAAATAGAGCTATAGAGGGCCCAACCGACACTATAGGAGCAGGTACATTGAGAATAACTCGGTCAGAGAAGCTCTCACATGTTTGGTCAATACACATAGAAGTAGCTCCTGAACTAAAGGCAAAAAATTTAGGGCTAATATTGGTGGAACAGGGTTTGGGGGTCCCTCAGACTCATACTCTAGCTCTGGTGAAGCTACCCTAGCTTGCCCCTTAGGCGGAGCTTCCCCTTTGGCATATCCATGACCCCTGGCCCAACCACAAGCCCTGTCTCGACTACGAGTGAGGCCCACATCAACTAGCTTAGGCTCACCCAGCGACCATAGAGCTCTAATCAGCGATATTTGCACAGAAGACGCAGATCAGATACTTTTGAAGTAGTTGATATGAAGAAATGCACAAATAGAAAGTCCAGCTAATACACATAGAAGTAGCTCCTGAACTGAAGGCAAAGAATCTGGGGTTGAGGGTGGTGGAACAGGGTTTATGGGTCTCTCAAACTCACTCAAGCTCTGGTGAAGCTGCTCTAGCCTTTCCCGTGGGTAGAGTTGCCCCTCTAGCACGTCCACGACCCTTGGCCTTACCACGAGCCCTGCCTCAATCACGGGTGGAGGTCATATTAGTTGGCTCAGGCTCGCCCACTGATCGTTAGGCTCTAGTCATCGACATTTGCACAGAAGGAGTAGATTAGATGCATTCAAAATAGTTGATATGAAGAAATGCATGAATGGAAACAAAAGTAAATTTTTTTCTATTAATTGCCCTATAGCTTCCCAAAGATGGGTATGGATGTCTATATACCGATCTGCAAGACTTACTAGACACTTCGCTCTTGCCTCACGAGCCCAACAAACCAAGAGCTCTGATAACAAATTTGTCACAACCCAAAATGAAATCGTGATTAAAGAAAAGTAAACTGAAATAAAACAACCACAAACTTATATTTTCAAATTTCAATACCTGGAGTCATGAGTACAAGAGCATCTAAAAGTATGAAAGAGTAGATACAAACTATTTGATAGGGAAAATATGAATCTGAAATGAAATATACTACGAAAATATCTCAACAGCACAACTGCGACTCGGTAGCTAAGTCTTACCGCTGAAATCTGGGAAAAAGAAGGATAACTCTAACAGAATAAGATCAACTACCACGAGGGACTTCCTATGCTTAATCTCAAGGAGAAAACATAGTAGGGGTGAGTACACCGAACTGTACCTAGTATGTCCAATCGACTGGGTAGGTAAAACTTGATAAACATGTAATAACTAAGATTTATTTCACTTGCAATGAAGAAGTTAGTACACAATATATAAAAATGTAAAAATAGATAAAGATAGCAAGTATAATCAATGATGTAATGCAAATGGAATGAATGAATGCAATACATGGGGTGGGATCACGATTGTCACACGGACGGTGTACACATCTACCGAGCTAAAGCTACCAGGTAGAACCCATGGGTGCCTCATGGATCGTATATAGAAATCTCTTAACCTTTGCACCTCTGTGTGGTCAATTGGTGTCACAATATCTCTCCCTAGCCACCTCCGCGTGGTCAAGGTATTTTTAGAAAAGGTGGTACATATCTCAACCTTTCCATCTTCGAGTGGTCAAGAGATGATATGAATGCAACATAAAATGAATGCATTCCAATTCCACAAGTCAATATATAACAATAATATAATAAAATAATCGATAAATAATAATCATAGAATCAGAAAAGGCATGTTGAGTGTTACAAATGGTACCAAAACTCATCAACATGCCTCAAATGAACACACTTTCATCAATAACCAAATATACCGATAATATTATACTTTGCAAGTCCTAAAATATGAACATGAGTCCTAGAAAGCATCATAAATACCATCAATTACAACAAAATTTCTCAAATGATATCACAAGTCTGAAATTATCACAATAATCACCAAGAGTATCTCAAATATCAAGGACACATCTCAATTTCCCAACAATTTTTTTAGTTACTCATATTCCGATAAAACCGATATCACATATTCGCCAAAATACTATCATACCATCCAATTACTCAAGAAAGAATCCAAGTCTTACAATTATCACATAAACATAATCAATAACTCAAATTCAATCCCAAAAAGGTTAGTTGAACCTACTTCGATGCCGAAAATACACTCGAACCAAGCTTTCAGACAATCAAAGCCTAAGAAATGAACTCGAATCAATCAACTACTATCTAGAATAGATAATACGCGTCAAGAGATGAATTTTTACACTCATATTGGAATAAATTGTATCCAAGGGTAAAATAATAATAATTAGCATAAAATTTTGAGGTTCACAAATCTAAAATTAAACTAAAAATTATGATTCTATGCGAGAAAAGGAGTTCGCGAATGAAAATCTCACTAAAATCAAGTTCAAATTGAAGGGGAAATCAACAATTAAAGTTTCAAAAATATAGACATGGAAAATCTAATTTTAAACATTCAAAATCATGTAATTCAAGACAAAATCAAGAGCAAAATAATGAAAATTAAAAATTTTGAGGTTAGAAACACTTACTCAAAAGATTCTCATGAAAATTGTTGAAGAAATTGCCCAAAATCAAGCTTGAAATGTTCAAAATGGATAAAAGTGGTGTTTCCTCGATTTTAAAACTGATCAGGTAATTTACTACTACGCAAATGTAGGAACGAGTCCGCGAATGCGGAGCTTAAAAAATTGCAAGCCTCCACGAATGCAGGAGGGGGCCCATGAACGCAGAGCTTAATTTTGCACCCCTTCGCGAAGGCTAAGATGGGGCCCACAAACGTAATGGTCACTGAACTTAAGCCTCAATGAATGCGGAGACTCCTCTCGCAAATGTGGAAAAGAAAAGGAGCATGCACTAGATTTATAAATCAGCTATAATAAAATTCTTGGAATGAACCCTCAAAGTCTATTTGGAACTTGATTCACACAAACAAGACATGTATCACTACCAATAAAGGCAATCCAGACTAAACAGAATTATCAAAATTTTATTTTGAGGTCTTCTTGACATGGTTCCCGATAAGGCTCGTTAAAACTAGTTAAAACTCAAAATATCCAAACTGTTCATAGAAACTCCTAAAGGTTACAACAAGATCATCTCTAGCGTTAGTTTCACCATCCGGAACCACTGAAAGTATCAAAATTTCAATTAGAGCTTCTGGACACCAAATGTTGACCAAAGTCAAACTCAGGCTCTGAAATCAATTTAAAATGCAACTTTGAGTGTAAAATCTCTATTTTAACTCCAAAGTCAGTTCTGTCACTTCTCTTAGACCAAATTCGACATTCTAGGGCTAATGGAATCAACGGATTTCCATTCTAACATTTGAAACTTAGAATGATACAAAAATTCACTTTTTTCAATAACTTAAGCTTCCAAAAATACTAAAACTCACATTTTCCACTTTTAAAATACAAGACTCAGTTCCAACAATAAAAATAGTTCAAAATAGGTCCAAAGCAACTTACAAAAGGTCAACACAATAATATTTTCATAGATAAGCTAAAAAATGACCAGCAAAGTCATTACAAGCAACATGCTCAAATAAATGGATATAACACCCCGTACTATCCTAGAATAGATTAACCCGAATATATGAAAACATTTACAAAAATACAAAGAAGTTGACCAAGATAACTTTTCTTCCATTTGATAATGAATGAACTCGAGGTAGAGATATTATAACACTCCTACATTCTATCACGATGCAAGTCTAGGGCCTAGTCATAAAATTATGAATTAGATTCCCAAAAGAACCTCAAGCTAGCCTATTTAGCATAACATAACCTTTCAAGGTAAACAATAGAAGAAAAACATAAGCAAAAACAATACTAGCATAACCCAAAGTAGAGAAGTACATGACATAAGAGTATACAAAATCTAAATCAATACATAGGCCCAATGAATGCTTCTAACTCATGACAATAGATGGGACCTTAGATAGGTCTTGGCTCACCCTCAACATAAATAAAAGATAGACTCAAATACATAAGCATAGCATAATAATGAAGATAGTAGGTTTTTCCCTCGAAGCATAAGCACCGCCTCAATTCAGATAGTCAAGCAACCTGGACCTAGCAAAGAGGATGGATAAGAGGAACACCTGCACCTACATTGTGATATAATGTAGGCATAGTGTATGCATTAGTATATTTGAATGTACTAAGTATGTGGGCATGCAAAATAATAAAGAAATATAATTATCATGTATAACATAAACTATTACGATCATCATGAAATATCAAACCTTTCACATGAAGGCATTACCTTGAACCTATCATAATCTTATAGAAACATCATCATTATTCATAAGAGTATCTCATTTCATGTTAGGTATAAGGTCACCTCTTTGGAATCTTGAGTCTCTTCCCAAGTCAACCTCAAGGTCCTAAATCACCCATTCATAAATCATGTAACCGTCTAAGGTCACCTCATGACCCTAAGTTTCTCATGTATAAATAATATTAGAGTCCTAGGTCACCTCATGGCTCTAAATCCTTCCTTTTTATAATCATGTTAGAGTCCTAGGTCACCTTTTCAGAATAGGTCACCTTTTCAGAATCTTGATTCATTTCCCAAGTAAACCTTAAGGCCCTAAATCCTCTTCTCATGGTATACGAGGTCCTAGGTCTCCTTTCTGAAATCAGAGTATCCTCCTAGGTCAACCTTAAGTCTCTAAATCATCCTATCACATTCATAACATATTTATCATCAAATCATAATTATAGTCATACTCATGGTAGTGTAAATGGAAGGTTGTACCTATCCTCTTCAATACACATCAATTCATGCATAATAGTGAACACTCAATCATACTTGGAAGCATATCACATTTGTAATGTCATGACCTAAAATGAGCTCATGACTAAAAGACCACTCAATTTCAAACCCAACAATAAAAGTGCATTAGAAGGAGAAAATCTAATAGATAAATAGTCACCTACTTAAAAATATATCTCAAAACCTGGTGTCACGAGTGTAAAGAGCATCTAACATAACAACTAGTGAAATCAGTAAATCTCAGTCTTTGAATAG
>JBCEWC010014499.1:0-14334 GCA_038996855.1 Solanum aculeatissimum
GATGAGCTGACACAGTCTATTCAAGAGGAGGTTCCATGGTGTATGCTATTTGCGGATGACATAGTTCTAATTGATGAAACTCGGGCTAAAGTTAATGATAGATTAGAGGTTTAGAGATATGCTTTGGAATCTAAAGAGTTCAAATTGAGCAAGATCAAAACATAATACTTGGAGTGCAAATTCAGTATCGAGAGGGATGAAGCAGACAGTGATGTGAGACTTGTTACTCAACCTATTCCCAAGAGAGAAAACTTTAAATATCTTGGGTCCATCATCCAAAGTAGTGGCGATATCGATGATGATGTCACACATCGTATTGGGGCAGCATGGACGAAGTGGAGGCTTGCCTCTGGAGTATTGTGTGATAGGAAAATACCACCTAAATTTAAAGGTAAGTTTTACAGGATAATAGTTAGACCATCTCTATTGTATGGGGTGGAGTGTTGGCCAATCAAAAACTCACATGTTTAGAAGATGCAGGTCGCGGAGATGAGGATGTTGAGATGGATGTGTTGACATACCAGGAGTGATAAGATTAGGAATGAAACCAGTCGGGAGAAGTTAGAGGTGACCCCCGTGTCTGACAAGATGAGGGAAATGAGACTGCGATGGTTTGGACATGTGCAGAGGAAAAGTACCGATGCTCCTGTTAGGAGGTGCGAGAGGTTGGATTTATGGGATACACGGAGGAGTAAAGGTAGACCAAAGAAGTGTTGGGGGGAAGTGATCAGACAAGATATGGCGACACTTGATCTCACCAAGGACATGACCTTAGATAGAAAAGGGTGGAGGACGCGTATTAGAGTAGCAGACTAGTAGGAATAGATTTGTAGGTTTAGTCTGCTCTTTATTATCCTGTGGTGTCATCCGTCTTATATTTGTTAAATTTATTGTATGTACCTTCTATCATTGTTTTCGTTATTAGTCATTCTTGCTTGTTTTAAATTTTCTTTCTTTGTTTTCGTATCTAGTTTATTTTGCTTATGGGTTTTTGAGATGAGGGTTCTCCGGAAACAGCCTCTCTACCTCTATGAGGTAATGGTAAGGTCTGCGTACATTTTTACCCTCCCTAGACCCGCTTGTGGGATTCCACGGGGTATGTTGTTGTTGTTATACTTTATCCCTAGATAAGTTATCCTGGGATTACTATTCCACCTCCAGGAAGGGATAAATTATCACAGGACTAATTGTTAATCCTAGGATAAGTTATACCAACCTGTGCAACCAAACAAGGGATTAAAGGCCACTAAAAAATTATTCCGGGATCAACTCTTCTTATCCATCACACCAAACGACCCCTTAAAGTTATGAGATGGTTAGTACAAGTTTTTATGGAAGCCTCAAAGCATGACAGTTAGGAGATGGAAAACAAAGGACCACTTTGCTGAATTCTTTTGCACTCTTAGATACAATGAGCATGGTAAGTATATCAGTTTCATTGCAGTACAATGGGGAATACATCAGTTATTATAACACCTAAGACTGCATTAATTGCTGGATGGTCAGAAATAGCTCAGAAAATTACAAAGTTTATCAGGGTCCCAGAAAGGGGTGAGAAAGAAGCAGTAACTAGAAAACATCAGATCAAATCTTCTTTTGCTGAAGCCATCAGAAGCAATCAATGGTCAACAGAAGAACTAAAAGGTTTTACCCCGCAGATAACCAACTGCAGAATCAACTTCCCTGGAAGTTCTACAGTTTCGGAAGAGGATGTGCTTGGCATATGTATTTTGGGGAGATTTCTGGACCTCAGCCAAGAAACACCAAATCTGAATGAAGTATGGAGATGGGTTAGCACTTAACAGTATGTGGAAGTCATCTCATGGAGATGGAATTGATGCATTTGTTATGAATGATTCTCGGTCTCTTTTCGAGTTTCTATCTAGAAAGGAAGCAGAGCATTTCATCGATGGTGAGTGGAGATGGAAGAAATCAAAATTGTCACTAGAATGGTGGTCCCCACAATTAGACGCTGGCTGGAAGAGGTGACAAGAAGATGGGTATGATTCTATATTTATGCTTTTCCTCTACACTAGTGGTCATGAACCACCTTCAAGTAGATTGGAGAGATGTCTGGGGTTGGATTGAAACAGAGGAAATAACTCTTAAATATTATCTATGTTTTGCTAGATTCAAAGTTAGGGTGATGGAGCAAAAGTTCCAAGAGAGGTGGAGATATAAAGTGACAGTTATATTCTCAAATTTATCGATTTGGCATGAGATTCTGGTGATCGTGAGAAGGAAAAAGATGAGCGGAGAAGAGGAGACCTTCATACCACTAGGTATAGAGGTCATGTATCTATACCTAAAAACTCTAGTACCAACATAGGCTTTTTGGGCACTTCAACAGCTGGAGCAAACTTTAATAAACAAACATGTGAGAGTCAGTTAAGCTCTCCATAGATAGAATGAACAAAAATTGGGAGTCTCTCCCTGTCTAATCTCTTTCTGTGGTTTAAAGAACTCAATTGGTTCTCCATTGTCTAATGCTGAGTATTTAAGTTGAGATGTAGAATTTGATTCATCTGACCCATTTAATGCTAAATCCTATTTTCTTCAAAATGGAAATTAGATAAGACAATGTCAACTTGTCAGAAGCCTTCTTTATGTCAAGCTTGCACATGATTCTAGTCTCCCTTGATTTTAGTCTCCGGTCCAAAGTCTCATTAGCTATTAGAAGTACATTTGCAATTTGTTTTTAAGAAAGGCATTCTAAAAGTTCGTCGGCGACGTAGTACTGATTGATGAGACACGGGACAATTAATGCTAGGTTGGAGGTTTGGAGACAAACTTTAGAGTCCAAAAGGTTCAGGTTGAGCAGGACCAAAACGACATAGTTGTAGTACAAATTTAGTGTTGCATTGGATGTGGAAGTAAGGTTTGCCACACCCACTATTCCCAAGAGAGAAAGTTCTAAGTATCTTGGGTTTGTACTTCAGGTAGCGGGGACATTGATGATGTCACACATCGCATTGGGGCGGCATGAATGAAATGGAGGCATGCCTTTAGAATTTTGTATGACAAGAAGATACCACCTAAATGCCATTTTCATTTAAAAAAAAGAAGATACCACCTAAACTTAACGACAAGTTTTACAAAGTGGTGGTTAGACCGTTCTCGACTCCTTGTTGTATGGGGTGGAGTTTTGGCCAGTCAACAATTCACATGTTTACAAGATACATATTGGAGATGAGAATGTTGAGATAAATGTGTCATGTGTGAGCATACCAGAAGCAACAAGATTAGGGTTGAAATTATCTGGGATAAGGTAGGAATGGCTTGTGTGGCGGACAAAATGAGGGAAGCGAGTTGAGATGGTTTGGACATGTGCCAAGGAGGTGCGTTGATGCCCTAGTAAGGAGATGCAAGAAGCTGGTTGTAGGGGGTACACAGAGGGGTAGAGGTTGGAAGTATTGGGGAGAGGTGATTAGACAGGACATGGGGCAACTTCATATTACCGAGGACATTGACTCTAGATCAGGAGTGGAGGTTACTTATTAAATAGAAGGTTAGCAAGGGTGAAGTGTTGTCCTATCGTGCATAGGTAAGGTACGTAGTATTAGTTGTAGCCTTATAGCTCTTTCCAGATGTTTATTGTATTTCGATTATCACACTATTTTGTTGCTGGTTGCTGTTGTTTCATTCTTGTAGATTTTATGTTGCTTTTCTTATTAATGGCTATGCCTTCTTCATTGTTTTCTTCTTCTCCGTGGGTTTGATGCACTTGAGCCGAGGGTCTTGTGGAAACAACCTCTCTATGTTCACGAGGTAGTGATAAGGTTTGCGTACACTCTATCCTTCCCATACCCGACTTAGTGGGATATCACTGGGGTGGTTGTATTCTGAAAGTAGGAGATCAGTTTGCCAATGACCTTCAGTTTGTTTGCAAGTAACTTGGCCACTATCTTGTAAAGCCTGCCAATAAGTCGTCCCTGAGATTTACAAGCCCTTTTCTTTTTGTAAGTTTATATTTATTGCTTGCTAATTGGGTCTTTATGCTATGGCGGTTAGTATGTCCTGGATGCATCCATGAATCCTTTCATTTGGAAATGATGATTTTTATTTCTAAGTAAGAAGACCAAAAAATGAAATTTATATGCTCGAGTGTTTTGCTTCATGTTGAGGATGCATGCTGAGGACCTTGGGTGTGTCTTCTTTATCAGAATGGATATTTCACAATTGGTTCCATGTTCATAAAAAGAGAAATATAACACTTACATATCTGTATATGCATGTAGGTACATATTTATGCGTGTAAACTGTAGACTGTCAGGCAACATATCTAGTACTTGTTCCATCCCAATATATGTGGTGATGTTTGACTGAACTTGGAGTTTAAGAATGTACGGAAGAATTTTGAAACTTATGGTTTCAAACAAGCCATAGATGTGTGGCTATAGATTATCTTATGTAAAATGAATAAATCTCCAGATTCAGCGAATGGAGCAAGAGCAGGTTTATCAGCTGGAAGTCATGTCCCCTAGAGAGATTCTGGTCATAATAGATTCGAATGAATATGCCAGTTAGAACTGCATTGCTAGGCATATTACTAATTGATTATTTGGCCTGATTTTACTAAATATAGGAAAGTGTTGTTCTCTTAGGGATTGACTAAAATTGAAAGAGTCACAAAAACTGGGACAGAGGGAGTATAGTATAGATCATCAATGCAAAGAAAACCCTAGTGTGTCAATGATGTAACCAAACAATAACTGTTTTACAAGAAGTGAAAAAGCTGTACCATTGAGATTTTTGGTAGGTTCAAGATAATTCAAATATTCCTTTTCTCTCTTTTTTCCCGGGAGGAGGGGAGGTTTAAGTTGATACTTGAGGTTCATTGTTAACAGTGAAAGTAAAGTGCTTATTGTGCAGCATCTGGTAGTTAGTTTTGAGCCTATTTCAGTCTCGTCTAGTGAATCTTGTAGATTCCAACATAAAATGTTGGATAATCTTTTGCTATGTTGCTCGGATTCAAAATCTTCCCATTTCAATCCAATATAATTTGGTGTGAATGTGGGATCCGCATCGGATTTGGCAATGTAACTTGATTGATTTGACTCCACCTATGGCCAAGAAGTATAGGTTGATTGCATATTTTGTTTGATTTTTTGTTTTTGCCAAAATACTAGAATAACATGTTTTTATACAAGTTATGAATAAAATAGCAAGTGTTACAAATACGAGATTTGGGTCTTACTCACGACAAACAATCCTTATGGTTTATTTTGGTAGTCGATGTAAATTCTTAGAATAATAATAAGAATAAGATTTTTAATATAGTGTCTATAAATAAGGCTCAGTGTAATAGTATAGTTAACTCATCTTAATAATAATTTCCAAGTCTTTATTTCTGAGAGTGGTATCAGAGCATTGGTGAGAAAATCCAGGAAAGAAAACTTACTCCCGTTTTCAATTTTTGGCCATTGCTAGGGCTATTTTTGCTCACTCTCTCTCCGGTGGGTGTTTTACGAAATGTTAGACCACAATAAGTTAGAGAATACTCCAACAATAGAACCCTAAGAAAGCTCATCGCTGGAATTGCCGTCGTGTGCTGGAAGGACCCTTAGCTCCGACAACTCGCCTGTTACATGCGCTGGGCGCGTGAGATTGTTTTCGGCCAGATTCTGACTGCTACACATTGCTTCATTGCTTGAGATTTCTAAGATGGTTGTGATATTTTCGTTGAAGATTCTATCAATTTAAGAATTATCATACCTCTTAATTCATGAGTAAGAACCAAAGCTATCAAGTTGAAAATTAATCTTGCCTCCTAAAGAATCGTTCTTATAAGATTGTAAGATAAATCCACCCACACAGGTGTAAGGTGTAAAGAACAGAAATCTCTCAAATAATATTAATCATCATGTCCTTGAGAATAATAAAATCCATCCTATATATAGGGATAATCTATCCCAAATAGAATGGGATTCAAAATCTACTTTTAAGGAAATAGTAACTAGGTAACTTTCTAAACTAGGAAAACAAGTAAAAAATATTTCCTAAAATTAAGGAGAAATCACATTTGAGATGAGGGTTCCCCGGAAACAACCTCTCCACCTCTATGAGGTAGTGGTAAGGTCTGCGTACATTTTTACCCTCCCCAGACTCCACTTGTGGAATTCCATTGGGTATGTTGTTGTTGTTGTAAGGAGAAATCACTTGACCAATCAGCACCAAAATACAGGTTCATTGCAGCCACTTTTGGGGTAAAATTCATATCCTTTTTCAGCCACTTTTGGGGTAAAATTCATATCCATTTTCAGCCACTTTTGGGCATGTAATGCAGCTTTTCAGCTCATTTTGGTTAACCAGCTTTTCAGCTCATTTTGGGCTAAAATTTCAGCTCCTTCCTGGGGCTTTTCCCATAGTCTTGGGTTCATTCTTGGTTGCTTCTTTCTTGCTAAGCATCCTTTTTTGGGCTCATCATTGGACACTTCTCGGAAACAAGAAGCATTTTCTTTGATTTTCCCTTGAAGTTCATCAACCCTTGGTGAATATATGCCATTGTGGATGCTATCAGTCCTCTCTTCTTGGAAACAATTCGTCCTCGAATTTGAATCTCATAAAATCAAGTAGACTTGCATTAGTAGACAAAATCCATTAATTGAATGCAACAATGGTAGGAACAAAACAAGATGGTGACCATGTGTCTACTTAATCCAATTAATCCTAGCATATATAACTACACCCTTTTTAAGCAATGTGGACAGCATCCCAATAAAAAGCTCTCCTTATATAGGCATAACAAAATTCTTGTCTAGATGCAATTGCAAATGATAAATGCAACTCCAATTCAGTTCTATCAATAAAGTACTTCAATGGGTATGACAAAGACAATATAAAAATAGCCAAGCATCCTCAATTATACCTCCCAAAGATTCTTCCAAATTATACCACGTTACATTCTAACATAGCTTGAGTCTTAGTATAATCAATGATAAATTCTCCAGGTGTAAAAAATATCCGTCTATGGAATTGAGGGGCCTTTTTCAGTATCTTGTTAATCAGTTGAAGAAAGGAAATGGTATTGAGCTTGTTTTCATGCAGGTACGGATCTTTATTGTATTATTTTCATTTATGACATAGGGAATTGGTTTTTTCATCTGAAAACACCCCTCTTTTGGAATTGTGTTGATAATTTGCAGGAGCTCATTCAGCAAATGGCTAATGTACACTATACAGAGAATATGACGGAGGAGCAATTGGATGCCATGGCTGGAAGTGACACTCTACGCTACCAGGCTACCTCATTTGGTATAACACGGAACAATAAGGTGCATTAGAAACTCATTTATCTGCAGGAGTTTTCAGAAATTTATTTTTTGGAATATGATTACTTGAATCTGCAATGGTGCTAGAGAATGATATTTTCGAATAAATGTCTTCAAAAGAATTGAGTTGGAAGGGTTTTCATTTCCATTTGATTTTGATTTTGCATATGCAACTAGCTTTGACATCTTTCTATGTTGGAGTGAACATCTGGTAATCTTATTGATTTTGATCATTCATTGTGCAATTTAAATATTTTGAAATGTGAATACTCCATCTTCCAATTTGTTTCCTCCCATTTGTTTGCGATGCAGGACAATAAGGGAGAAATGGGAGAAAATAGGGAGGTATTGGAGAATGCATGAGAAGATAGATTAATAAGAAGGGAGAGAGAGAGAGCGGAATAGCAGTAACAACATAATATCAAGTGGAATCTCACAAGTGGACTTGGGGAGGGTAGCGTGTAACCATACTCTGGCCTTGAGAGGTAGATAGGTTGACTCGCAACTCGTGTCCTCACAACACACCCTTGATCCTGGACATTCTAAAGCAACCCTTTCACGCCAAGATCAATTTCGGAAGTTCTACTCGCCTGAATTCGATTCTGTAAAGCCGTATAGGGTCCTCATCGTCTTGCCTATCAACTCAAAGATCAAACTCATTCATCAAACTGCAATTTGTTACCGGATTACCCTAGACCTCCCTTGACTTAGATTTCGTCCAAGTCTAGCATAGGCTCTAAATTTCCAAGTTAAACTACTCGGAAGTTTTCTGGCCAAATTCTTTCCCCATTAGTTTACTCATAGCGACGGGGACAAGTAATTACACTTGACAATTTTAGGACAAAGTTAATAAATATTGTAATAAAAATTTTGAATTACAGGAAGCATCTCAAAACATTATGAATAAAGCAAATATCAACTACAACAAACTGGTACAATAATCGAAGTACAAGAGATAGCAGATAGTTGCAGAAATGAAAGGAGAAGAAACCACAAGGAAAATACTAGATCACTAGTATGGATGGATAAAAACTACAAGGAAAATACTAGACCACTTGTATGGATGGATAAGCAAGATAACACTCTACTAACTTTCTTTCTTAATCTGCGTCCTCCACAACCTCCTATCAAAGGTCATGTCCTCGGTAAGCTGCAAGTGCATCAAGTCTTGTATAATCACCTCTCCCGAATACTTCGTTTGCCTACTTAACCTCTCTTGAAATCATCCATAGCCAACCTCTCATGCCTTATCGGGGCATCTATTCTTTTCAGTATTAAATATTAAATCACTTTATATCACTCAATAGCATTGGTACATCTCAATGTTAAATATTAAATCAATTTATATCATTCAGCAGAATGAGGGACGTCAATATCAGATTACATATTATCTAAGGGTGTGTTTGGTATGGATAAGCTAATTAATTCTTATCTCTACTAAAGGATCACCTGGATAAATGTTGTATCTAATACTCTCTGTCATGTTTGTGCGACACACTTTCCTTTTTAGTTTATCCAAAAATAATCACACCTTTCTCTAGTTAAAAATTGTTTGATGTTTGCCTCCCAATTTTATCACTTGGGGTCATTTAGTACGAACAAGTTATATATAAATTATAATATGGGGTTTAAATAATGATGTGATTATTTAATAGATATAATTTTATTGGTAGATGGACTAAAAATTGATTATACAGGATATGGTGTAAAGCATGTGTCTGGTTTTACGCAACATAAATTGGAGAAACTTTAATGTTAATTTTTACCTTGACTTTCTAAAGGACTAGGGGGGAAAAGAAAATGACATCTTTGTCATTATGGTGTTCTATCCTAAGATAAGTAATCTTGGGATTGTTATCTAGCAACAATTATGTAATAAATAATCTTGGGATTGCTAATCCTAGATTAAAAGCTCAACCATACGGGGGATGAACTAATCCTGTATTTTATCTCAAGGTAATTATACCTTATCCCACAAACCAACAACTCCTTAATGACATGACTTGGTTGAAATTACTTACTTTAAAAGCTCATGAGGGGAGGGAAAATGAAGAGACATATGGAACTCTTACCACCACTTATTTAGTAATCAGAGTTAGGGCAATGTTGGTCTATGTTGTTTTCACTAGTAAGCACAGTTTTCCACAAATCGTAAATATAGAGTATGCAATTTATTTCGTGTTGCACCTTGTTGTGTGCCTGCTGTAGATCTCTAATTTGACGTTTAACATCCTAATTTGACGGAGTTTCCTAAAATGTGGCTCTTCTTACAGGCACTGATTAAATCGACTAATAGGCTGAGAGATGCTTTGCTCCCAAAAGATGAACCAAAGTTGGCAATTCCACTTTTGCTACTCATTGCTCAGTATCGTTCTCTGTAAGCATATACCATACTCGGTGTGTCCTAGAAAAATTCCACAACCAAAATACGAAGCATGCTGTTATGAAGAGTAAAATTTTTCCCTGGGACAATCAAGTTCAACTTCTTTTCCTGACTCCTAGTTGAAAGATGCTAAATATTCTTTATCTGTAAGGATAGTGTGGCTGCCTTCACATAAACATATGGTTTTCCTTTTTTTTTTTTTGGCTCATCCAATTTGATTTCAATATTATATTGATTGAGATCCAATCAAGAGCCTGGAGCTACTTCTCGCACTTGAAAACAGAATCCCTTATTACATGTTTCAACAGTGGTTTTGATTGATTTCTTTTAATCTTGCATTTTGTTCTGCAGGGTAGTTATCAATGCCGAAGTTCCATATATTAAAATGGTCAGTGAACAGTTTGATAGGTGTCATGGAGCCCTCCTTCAGTATGTGGAATTTTTGTCTAGTGCGGTGACTCCAACAGCTGCCTATGCTGTTCTTATTCCAGCTCTGGACGAGCTTGTACATGTGTATCATCTTGATCCTGAGGTTATCCCATTTTCTATTGGTTTCTTCCAACTTTTCTTATTTTTAATGTGATTCTTGATTTAATAATCTGTTGAAGTCTCATGTCCATGTGACTGAGAGGGCATCTCAAATTTATAAATGTTAAGGACATAGTTGTCATTTAAAAAAATAAGAGCCCCTGTGACTTTGGTTTCCTGATAAGAGCGCAACACATGGTATGTCGGTTAAGCATGTTATGAGTTTGCTCTTCTGTGGACTTATGCTGCGTATATCAAGTAGAGAAGGGTTGAGGGTAAGCCCATTAGCTCCCGAGTTTCAAACTATGTGCTAGCTAGTTCTCTGGGATTTCTTGGTTATAAAAAAAAATCAAAAATAAGATTTGAAATGAATTGTTATTGAGTTTATATTACAAATCAAGAACTCTTTTGATGTATATCAAACAGGTGCAAAGAGGTTGGTGACCTCCATTGCACTTCAAGAGGCGCCTGCCCAAGTGGCAGAATCTACATTATAATTTGTGGCAGTGAGGATTCTTAAAAAACTAATGGCAGAAAAACTTTCCATTCTACTGGTCTCCCCTTAGGTTTTCTCTATGTCTTCTCTGTTCTAGCATTCTCACAGCATTGTAAGTAATATGCTTCAGTATTTCCTGTAACACATGCGATTTTTTACCTCCTCAGGTAGCATTTTTGATTTATCGGCCTGTTATGAGGCTCTTCAGGTGTCGGACAAATTCAGATGTCTTTTGGCCTTCAGATAGTGATGAAGCAGTGGGCGCAGTCAATGCTGAAAAGGAGTCTGAAAGATCAGACTCATCTGCTTGCTTACTCCTTGATCTTGGTTCTTCTCAGAAACCTATCTCGTAATACTTTCTGAACTCCATGCTCGAATAGTTAGAGATTGTTATTATATAAATGCTTTGCATGTACTTATGTTTGTTGCACAGAATCTTCTTTTCCTGCTTCTATGGTCAATTTAAGTGTTATTCAGCCTTTTGTATCATATGTGTAGATGGACAGATCTTCTTGATACCATCAAAACAATGTTGCCTTCAAAAGCCTGGAATAGCTTGTCCCCAGATTTGTATGCCACCTTTTGGGGTCTTACACTCTATGATCTTCATGTTCCTAGATCCCGTTATGAGTCTGAAATTGGTAAGCAGCATGCTGCTCTTAAAGCTCTGGAAGAACTTTCTGATAATTCAAGTTCTGCAATCACAAAAAGGAAAAAAGATAAAGAAAGAATTCAAGAGTCTCTAGATCGGTTAACCATAGAGCTTCAGAGGCATGAAGAACATGTAACATCTGTTCGGAGACGCCTGACTCGTGAGAAAGATACATGGTTGAGTTCCTGTCCTGATACTTTAAAGATCAACATGGAATTTCTTCAGCGCTGTATATTTCCACGGTGTACATTCAGTATGCCAGACGCTGTGTATTGCGCCGTGTTTGTTAATACTCTTCATTCCCTTGGAACGCCTTTCTTTAACACTGTGAATCACATAGACGTATTGATATGTAAGACGTTACAACCCATGATCTGTTGTTGCACCGAGTATGAAGTAGGTCGACTAGGGAGGTTTTTGTATGAGACATTGAGGACGGCTTATTATTGGAAGGTACACTTCTGTACATCTCTGTTGCATATTACCTTCAATGGGCAGTAGTAATAGTTTGACTGGCAGTTTCTAACAATATGCAGCTATACTAGCTACCATTTTTAACTTTTTAAATTTCAAATTGAAGGGCGATGAATCAATTTATGAACGTGAGTGTGGAAACATGCCTGGATTTGCCGTCTATTATAGATATCCAAACAGCCAGCGTGTTACGTATGGCCAGTTTATTAAGGTTAGTCTGTGATATTTCATATGCATACAATGGGAAAGCATGAGTGCAGTTCAAATTTGTGGGGAATAAACTGAGCTCAGTTCCTTACTTGCCCTTATTGTGATAATTTGTCAAATCACTTTACTTCCTAAGATTTTCTCCTTGGGAGCATTTCTTAGTAGCAGAAACCAGAAAATGAGGGGTCAACAAACAGTATGGGTTATCATCCTAACACACGTAAATTTGTGATTGAATTTTACTAAACAACACTGATTTTCTTCAAAAAGTGTATATAAGGTGTCCTCTTTTCATGAGGTGGTCCTACTTTTCTCTCTTTTTCCTCACTTCTCTTTCTCGTAAGAATTTTTTGTTGTCCTTATTTTATATATTATATATTCTATGTGACTTCCACCTTTATCTCCTATTGTGTGATACAAAAACGTTTTGATGCTTGATTCCTTTTATTCCAACTGTCATTCTTGTTTCCTTAGTGTTAAATACTCTTTGTTTACTTTCTTACTTAATAGTTGCAACTCTGGTTAAGGTACACTGGAAGTGGAGTCAAAGAATCACGAGGTTGCTCATACAGTGTCTAGAATCAACTGAGTACATGGAAATCAGAAATGCTCTTATTTTATTGACAAAGATCTCCAGTGTCTTTCCAGTTACTCGGAAGAGTGGAATAAACCTTGAGAAGAGGGTATACCTGATTGCAAATAAAGGATTATGTCTTTAGAACTCTAAAACATCAAGCTCATGGGTTTTTCTTTCATTCTTTGGTCATCTTCTAGGTTACCAAAATTAAATCTGATGAAAGAGAGGATCTCAAAGTATTGGCTACAGGGGTTGCTGCAGCTTTGGCATCTAGAAAGGTAAATCTTTGAGTAAAGCTTTACCGTAGTTTTTAACTGATTTAATCCCTTGCCTGACTACAACAGTCAAAAACCATATTATATGGTTTCTCAAGTGTTTCTACTTTGTAAACATGAGTTTTCTTTCCTCTTTTGTTTCACCTGTTGCGGTTTTTGTTCTTTCTTTGTTGTCATTTTTCCTTTTTCCTGTTGCGGGCAGGATGACATTGGCTGGTGAAAGCGTGAGATGAAAAATTACTTATTTCGTCCCAATTGTTCCAAAAAATTAGCACTTCTTATCTTTACACCCTGCGCACTTTTACGCTTTTTTGCTTTTAGTGACATGCTATTGTTAGGACTTGATGTGACTTCATGGAGGAGATTAAGGGTATGTTAGGCAGTCTCATTTTCTTTCTTTAATGCCGTTAAATTCCATGTTCGGTGAAACATCAAAAGAAAAATTGGGGTAGTGGGATTATTTCTATTTTGAAGTTAAAATTACCTTGTATTAATAGATTTTGATTCAGGGACTTAATTAACTGATATTTGCAATTTGCTTGCCTTCTTTTCCCCCAGCCATCATGGGTGACAGATGAAGAGTTTGGAATGGGTTACCTAGAGCTAAAACTTGCAGCTGCACCTGCTTCAAAGTCTTCGGCTGTTAATTCAGTGGCCATACCAAACGGGAATGGCCCTAGTGTTTCTCAAGGTGAGCCTTCTCTTGGAAGAACTATGGTTCCAGGAAGAGTAGCTGATGGTAAGTTGGATAGGCCAGACAGTTCTATGCCAAAGCCTGATTTAGCTCAGGTAAAACAGAAAGGCAGTCATTCAATTGATGGACTAGATGTGCAGTCTATGCCATCTGCTGCCCTGCAGTCTGATACTCCAAGTCAAAAACATGTAGATGACTCTTTGTGTACGGAAGAGAGTACCATAAAAGCTGCTTCTAAGATGTCTGGCGACCAGGAGGTATGTTCCCTACAGTGTTGACCGTCCTAATACAATCTAATAGATGTTAATTCTGCAACCATCTTTGAATGTGTGGTGGCTTTGATATTTGAGTTTAAGTGTGTGATTGTTGGCAAATTATGTTCACATCGATCGTCGTACTTGATACTTGAAAGAGCCTAGAGTAGTTTATGTCTAAATGTAGTTGAATTGAGCTTCACTTTTTTATTATGTCAATAGTATCTTAAATAATTGCCTCTAATTGTTTAACAACCGACTATGATATTGAGATGGTCTTATAAACCATGCCTAGTTAGTTAGTAACATAAGCTTTATTCCTTTATGGAAGTCCTTTGTTGAAAAGCCTGTATTCTGATGGAGCATCTATGTTTCATTCATGATGGATCTGTTCCTTCACATCTTCACTGATGTAGCATCACTTGGCTTGACAGTTATTCCTGCATGAATTATGAGCCTTAACTAAATTTTTAATGTGCTGTTTTTGCATAACTACTTAATAGTTTATTGTCTTGTAGACTTG
>JBCEWC010014500.1:0-14334 GCA_038996855.1 Solanum aculeatissimum
TGTCTTTCTGACAGGACCAGGGCCAATAAAAGCCACCCTCAACTTAGGTGTTAACCTAATGTGAGGTTCACAATGTCCTTGGAGAGACTAGGGCCAATATCAGGTTTTTCATCAGAATAGGAAAGGTGAGTTGGGTGATCGAAAAGAAAAAGATTCGTTACGGCACAAATTTTTTGTTCAAAGGGACAATTTCATTTGGTTGGTCAATTTAGGCTAAGTGACTTTTCACAACAAACGGCCTAATATCCTTTCCTAACTCAGTCATTCGAGTCTTTCAGTAGGACTAACCAGACAAGTTCTAGTTTACAAGTGTGCCAATTGAATTCAAACAGTACGCTCACATGCACATGGCACACATCCTATGCTAACTAACTCCAGCTAACCAAAGTTGCTCATTCAAAATCATTAGCCAAACAATATGCATAACCTTAGCACAAAGATCATTAAAAAGTCGTTAGAGCATGCATCATTGTGATTATCATCATACCAACTTAGGATTATTACAGAACCTATTGCAGACCATATGTTTATGTAAATTACGACCTACACATGTCAGTTCTACTAGATAGATCACTTGAGAGAAAAGAAATATGGCAACAAAAACTCCCAGGTGACAGGAATGTCCCACCCCCTCCAAAAAGATGGTGCATTGCCCTCAATGCACAAAAAGTAGAGAATAATATAATAACAAGGGTGAGGCCATACCTGGGATGCACTAGGCGTCGGGATGATCCGGTACATCAGCATGCGACCCACCAGTGGGGTCGTCTCCCTCAATGTGTGGCCCACTGGCAGCCGCACTTCCTGATGCTCCAGCTTGGGTTGCTTCCAGTGCTAACCTCTCTTGCTCTGCCTACAATGTTTCCGCTCTCCGACTGGCCCGAAGTGCATTGCGCAACTCTTTGGCTTCCCCCTCTTGAGGATCCTCCAATGGGCTATGGCGTTGTTGATGTTTTTTGTCCTTCCCTTTTCTGCGGGAAGGATCAGATGGTGCCATAGGGGCTGCCGCAGGTGTTGTAGGCGCTGCATCCCACAAGCCATCCAAAGAAGGGGTTGGAGCAGGGGCGGAAAAGATGTCCATGAAGGACTCAGCAGGAGTAGGTGGAGGAGGGCATTATATTTAGCCATAAGCACGACCATTTGATTTTTCAACTCGGAAACCGTGGTAGCTATGTTGGAGGCCTCGCTCCCCGATAGATTGTTGATTTTCCCGTGGAAGTATGTCTCCAAGCCAGTAATCTGGGAATGGAGGACTGCAATCTCCTTGCGCCACTCGGAGCGCATAGACTCTGTATGATTCTGGAGTACCTGTGGCATGCGCTCCACTATCTGATCAACAATGGCCCGTGTCTGCCGCTGCTCATTTACTAGACGGGTCAAGAACTGGTAGGGCACATAGACATACCTTGGAGCTGCAGCCTCCTGGGAAGAGCTACCCCCAGCCTGCCCCGATGCACAACCTGTCGGGGGTATCCCAGTAACGCCCTCTAAGTCAATAGGCTGAGGTGGGTCTGCTTGTGGAAACACTGGCGGTGCTCTATAGCGTGACATCCTTGTCCGGAAGAGGGGGTGGTTGTTGACGTCTTTTATCAAAGTGATATTTACCCCTGTTGTTGGATAGGTCTTCCGGTCCAAGTATTGCCTGACAGGAACCTGGGCTCATCGGCAGAGAGCTCTGATGAGGCACGAAAATGGCATGGTTGTTCGTTCACTGAGGGCCCTGTCTCTCATTTCTGTAGCTATGACCCGCCCTGCATTGATGGGATATCGGGCTATGAGGCATGAAACTAGGGAAGCCTGCGACAACTGGAGAATGTTGTCATTGAGTGTGGGTCGCAGACATGCCCACACCATAGACCACCAAAACTTAGCCTGAAAATTTAGGGAGGCTTTCGTAATGGGGGTCCATGGGTCATTTACCCAAGCAGCCTCAACACCCTGCAAAGCAATTTGTTGGGCGATCCATGTGACAACGGCAACTCTGGAGGCAGGGTAAGCTAATAGAGCGGACTCAGAAACCTGATGGACTTTTGCGGCATAGAGTCCATCCACTGGCGGTCTGTACTCTGGACCATGTAAGAACGGTTGATATTCGCCTCAGAGATATCCACTTCTTGCCCTCTAATGGTCAAACTAGGCAGAGGTCTCACATTTCCATCCATGTACTTCTTTAACCGCCAAGTACCACCTCTCACTAAATTTAACAGGTCCGCGGCATATGCTGAGTAAAATTCCTGGATGAGGGTTGGCCCATAGAATCCAGGCTTTTGGGTCATCCACCCAAACTTGTGAAACTCGAATGCGGCTTTGATATCCGAAACTGCATCAAAGTGTTCGGTGAAAATGATCAATTCTGGGATCACTGGCCACTTCTGAAAACCCCCAGAGCCTTTGGTCAGCCCTTTTAAATAGATCTCCCTGCTTCCTGGAGTGGACCATCGGCCGTGGGGGAACAGAAGCGTAGTCCGGGTTTCCTCCTCATTAGGAGTGCGAGCAACAGCAGCGTGTATAGCATCATCATCACTGTTGCGAAGCTCCGTAGTCGCTGCGTCGTCCGGATAGGGCGGTGTGTCGGGATCTGCTGCATGCTCTGTGTCCTAAAATTGAAGGGCATCCTCCTCCTCCGCACCCTCCAATAAAGGTGGCCCCTAAGTGGAAAGGGGAACCGCCTGTGGGATCCTCCAGGCCCGAGCGCGTGGGGGGAGGGGGGGTGAGACATTGCCAGTAACTTGAGCTTCCATTCCCCCAGACGCCTCTGAGCCTGAGCTACTCCATGTTGGTGAACTAGAGGACTCGGTGGGGGAATCACAGAGTCGGGTTTATCTGCGCGGGCCCATCGTTCCTGAAAGCATAGAACAAGTATCATTAGTCTTTGGGGCTCAACAGTCAAACCAAGACTCGAGGAGTACTCAGACTTCCTCGTTGATGAGTCGTTGACGGTACTACGTTGACAATGACCCTTAAGAGTGGCGTCACCCAATCTATCATCGGGAAATTGCACGTGGTACCCATTTAGGTAAACACGACAAATATGCAGTTACAAAATTCAAGAAAAAACCAGTGCAGGACGACTGGACGGACCAGTACACGGGCCGTGTGAGGTGGAACGGCCCGTAGACTGGCCCGTCTGGCAGGACTTATGACAATTTGTTTAAAGACATTTGGACGGAACCTCACACAGATCGTGTGATGTGGAACGGTCCGTGCAATGGATTGTGTGCTTCATCGTTGCCTACTGTTCAACATATGCCTAGGTCAAATCCAACGGACCGCTGAACGAGCCGTGAACCATGACACGGTTTGTTAACCTTACCGTTGAACGTGTCAGATAAAATTTTACAATGGCAACTCCGCAATTCCAGCAAAACCATTCACAGATCGAGACAACAACAACTTACTAAACACATGTCACCACGAATACTTCAATTTTGAAACCCCCTTTTGTTGCACATTGACACCCTAATTTACATCGTATATGCTAAGACAACCAAGGGTGTAACAATGGTGGATTTAACCTACTCATGACCCAAATCTCCACACGGTTAACACCCTAATTTCGAGAAACGTTAAGTCAAAAGCATGAGTTACTTACTTTAATTTGGACGAAATTGGATGGTTATTGACTAGGACGATGCTCACGGTCGAGAGAGTACACCACGTGTAATACGAGATGGAGCGTGAGAGGGCAAGTACTTCATGAAGAAAGAGATGTGATTTGAGGGTGTTGAAGATACTTTGAGAGGAGGTTTTCAGGAGAGTAAAAATAAAAGTGAAAGAATGAATTCTTGGGGAATGAGGTAAGTTATACACGGTCAAACCCGTTAACCCACTGCGTCACGGTGTCCTAGACGGACCGTTCAATGTGACACGGTCCGTCAAGTCATCCATGTGATAGGACTTAATAATTTATATCACAACTGTGCAGTGGGGTAGGTTTCTGACCTACTCCATGGTTGGCCTGACGGTCCGTGTGACGACACACAGCCCGTTTGGCCTTTCGTGTGAAATTACTTGGGGACATGAATAATCGTGGCCATGGGTTGAGTCACTACCACACTATACGGTGGACTTAATGGTCCGTGTGAGATTGCACGGCCCGTTTGGCCCTCCGTGTAATGTGACTTGTATGAATTTCACAATATTTCAATAGGGTAGATTCTGTCCTACTTCACAGTAGGCCTAACGGTCCGTTTAACGGAACACGGCCCGTTAGGCTTCCCGTGTGAAAGGACTTGGACAATTTGAACTACACGTCCCTTTGTGAAGTTACTGCCTCACTTCACGGCAGGCCTCACGGTCCGTGTAGGCTAACACGGGCCGTTTGTCCTCCCGTTCAACATGACTTGGCATTTTCTGGACCTATTTCAGAGGGATAGGTTACTGCCCCACTTCACGGCTGGCCTTTCGGTCCGTGTAGTGTTACACGGGCCGTGTGGTCGTCCGTTTCACAGGACTCAACCTATATGTACTAACCTGGAAGGCTGTGGCGACGACACACTCGCAGGCCGCATGCTGGCACACGTGCCGTGGGTAATGTCGGGCCACAGGCCTTAGCTTAGCTTGCAAGGAGCCCCCATGATTCTCTGTGATACCTATTTTAGCTTATCAACCTACCTCTGCGACAACAAAAACAACAACTAATGACATACGACAAATGGACCATATAATGTAAAAGCTAAAACAAAAATTATGAAAACATGGGTTGCCTCCCAAGAAGCGCTTGATTTAACGTCGCGGTACGACATAGCTCCCTGATTACTCAGACGTCATTAAGGTGTAATACTTCCACCACCACGGCTTCAAACGCTGCACCCATATATTGCTTGACTCATTGCCCATTCACCTTGAACCTTTTTCCATTATCTGATTCTAACTCCAACGCACCATGGGGAAAAAATTTGACCACCTTATATGGGCCGGCCCATCTAGATTTCAACTTACTTGGAAATAATCGCAATCGGGAATTGTAAAGCAGCACCTTGTCTCCCACATTAATGCTTCTTGGGACTATATGTCAATCGTGGTGTGCCTTCATCCTGGCCTTGTACAAAGCCGCACTATCGTATGCTTGTAATCGCACTTCATCTAACTCATTTATTTGATCCAACCTCAGATCAGTGGCGTCGTCTAAATTTAAGTTCAACTTCATTAGGGCCCACAATGCCCTACACCCAAATTCACACCTCAATTGAAGCGTAAAGCGGTCGTTGATCAAATATAGAACCCAACAAGAGTTGGGGTCGATCCCACAGGGAATGCATGAAAATACAGCTAGAAGTACTTCGTCTCACATGAAATTCTTATTTCCAAAATAACGATGCATAATGAAAATGGGTGTTTTTGTAGTAAGATTTAAACTAAATGACAATAGTATTCTACTAATTTCTATCTATTATGATTATTGGAATTCAACAATGATTTGCTAGACCAGGTTTGTGGTTTCTATGGCACCAATTTTGATACTCAAACTTAGGGCTTGTGTGGCTGCGATCTCATATACAGAGTAAGTACTTAGTTAACACCTAATTCACCTTCTAGTCCTTCTTAAGTGTATATCGTTCCTTACTTGTAAGTCTTAGAACATTTTACTTGTTTCACCATAATTTTCACTCCAGGATACTCTCACCTTCCGGTCTCGAGTACTTAGACTAGGTTAAAAACCCCAAATTCTGCCCCAAGACTTTTTTCCTAATCACTATCTCCCTTTCGAACAAACAGTGAATACAGGGTTACCCAAATGCGTTGACTCATCAAGGTTTAAGTTAAATTGAAGATATCTTGTAGTGTATATGGTGATCACTTCCGACGTTAGCCCTAGAATTTCCTATCTTAGTTGGCAATCATGGTCCCCACAACCCTAGTTGTGGGTTTAGCCTAGCATACGTAGAATCCGAATTAGAATAAGATGAAGAAAACATAATTCAGACTTACAATTGCAAGATCAACACAATCACAGCTTGTAACTACAACTCAATGGATCCAACGTAGCAAAACGTTTGCAAAAGTAATATCTCAAGCACAAAATCACTTTGCTCGATCCTTAGCAGTCGTAACAACCTAAAAATGTATTTATATGATTTAAAATAAATCCTAAATGAAATAGAAAAATCGGGCGTTGACACGCTAAACCGACAACTACACAGACCGTTTAATGTTCAACGGTCCGTGTCACCTTCCGTCTGAATCTCCTTAGCACCTGGGCCTCACTCGTTCATCAACTAGCTTACTGCCTTAGTTCATGACACGTAGTGCCGGATTATGTACCGGCACACGGTCCATGTAACCACCTGTCTGAATTGCCTTGGTATTTATCTCGAATGTATACTTTGGCCTTGATTCTGCGATGTTTAACGATGCATGAAACAGTTCGTCAACCTGCCAACATCTTGTCACACTCTCCGTTCACTTCCACTTAGCCTCAATTTCTTGGCAATTTCATGTCCAACTTTCTTCCTTGTTTCATGAGAAAGTATACGGCCTGTTAAAGAGTACACGGGCTGTCACTCCTTCCGTGTGATTAACCTTGTATTATTTTTGCCTCACTCTACTTTGGGCCTTCTCTGCCACCTCTCACGGCCAGGATCATGGCCCGTGCAACGTCACACGGCTCGTGGTGCTGATCGTTTGAGGCTATGATTTCCCCAGTTTTGGGCATTTCTTTCATTTATCGATAGTGTTCGTGCCTCACCTGATTTTCCTGAAAATGCACTACACAAAACATTAAACACAATCATTTTTCTTGAGAACTTGTAAAGATTTTACTAGAAAAACGTCAAATGATGAGCACTTTCGCGACTCATCAATAACCCAAATGGCATCTTTTTAAATGCACAGGTGCCATAGGGACATGTGAATGTGGTTTTCTCTTGGTCCTTTGGAGCAATGGAGATCTGATTTTAGCTTGAGTAACCATCCAGAAAGAAGTACCAACACTTTCCTGCCAAAGGATCTATCATTTGATCCATGAAAAACATAAGGAAGTGATCCTCGTTTATTGAGGCATTGAGCTTTATGTAGTCCATACACACTCTCCATCCTGTGACTGGTTGCATGGGGATTAATTAATTGCTTGCGTTTGGGACCAAAGTGTTACCTCCCTTCTTTGGAACATACTGGGCCTGGCTTACCTATTCACTGTCCGCTATTGGATATATTACTCTTGTGTCCAACCACTTGATGATTTCTTTGTGTACAACCTCTTGCATATATGGGTTGAGGCACCTTTGATGTTCAATACTCAGTTTGTTGACTTTGACCAGTTAGATTTTATGAATGCATACCCCCGGTGGAATACCAATGATGTCTGTGATTGTCCATCTGATAGCCTTCTTGAACTGTTTGAGCACTGCAAATAATGCATTCACCTGTTCGTCCATCGGGTCTGCTGAAACTATGATAGGCAATGTGTCATTAGAACCTAACAACACATATCTCATATGGGATGGAAGGACCTTCAATTCTAAAACTAGTGGCTCCTCTATGGATGGTTTTGTGGGTGGCGATTCCTGATTTTTCAAGTCTAGTTCCAGCTTAGATTGACGTCTAATGAAATCAGACGTTCTTAGAGTTTCACTGGCTCCTCATAGTCTGGGATGCCATTATTTTCAAAATTCATTAGTACTGCCTCCAGAGAGCCAACACCCAGCCTTTCTTTAATTAGTACATCTGTTTCTCCTCATTTTTAGCATGGTTCAGATCGATCAGGACCATCTGTTGATATAATTGAATACTAAAATAAAACAAAAACAACAAAAAACATAACATTAACGAAATAAGGATTAATCCCCACAATTATTTTAACTAAACAAGTCTAGCTATATTCCCCAACAACGTCACCAAAATACTTGATGTCGCCCAAGCTATACCTCCTTTTTAAAGGTTAAAGCAGTCACTGTCAAGTAAATAACCTAACCATGGTTAGGGTCGAATCCCATTAGGAATATGGTAGACTACAGAATAATTCAAAATAAAGTGGGGGTGGTTAACCTACTTATCTCCCAAAGGGGGGGGGGGTTGTAATTGGAAGAAGATAATCCTAGGCTAGTGCAAGTGTTGTAGAATCAGTAGAAGAGCTAACTGGGTGATATGTTCCCTATGATTCCCTAACATGGTATTACCAGATAATCGTAATCTTGTCTAGTGTGTAGATGCAGAAAGGTAAGTTAAGTTTACCAAAACCTTTGATCCAACATAGAGGTAAATTTCACTACATGATTTGATCCATCTCTGCAATGTGACATTACTAAGCCTTACCTATTGTTCGAGTACAACTTTCCCTTGATCCAATTTGGTTGATTAGATGAGAAAACATCAATTGAATCTTGTTAATTATTCTCTTTTCATATTGATTACCTCCTTGATTCAGCTAGTAACATTAGGCTAGTTCTAACATTGGACACCATTAAAAATCTTTTAAGATAAAGAGAAGTAATTAATACATTCATACACACTTTTCAAGAATTAAGAATTATCTGATTTTACCTTGTTAGTTCTTTATGGTTCCCACAATCCTAATTGTGGATTTACCTACTCATAATAAGTGTAGATGCGAGAATCATGATATAGAATAACATAATTGAGCACTTACACGAATGAATTTAGGAACCAAAAATCTAACTTTTCAATAGAGATCACAAATATGAATCAAGAACACAAAGATTATATTTCTCTCTCTAAAAATACTAAAATCTATAAACTACTTCAAACTCCCTGGAAAATTGTCAAAAAATAACCTAAAAACCTATTTATATTATCTAAAATACAAAACCAAATCAAACTAGAAAAATTGAGTTGGAGCTCAACGAGCACTTTTACGGGTCGTATAATGTTCCACGGACCGTAGTCGGGGTTTTGTGAACTTCTTTCTGCAAAACTGGAGCATCTTCTATGAGAACCATCTATTGGTCGTATAGGATTCTACGACCCATGAAGGGTTTCGTCTTATCACCTTTCAGCAAATCTCCACTTTTTGATCCTCAGGGCACAACCTCAATTCTATGACTCATGAATTATTTTACGGCTCATCTGCACACTCATAGAATCTTATTTAGAAAATCACCCTTCACTAGAATTTTTTACGAACACCAAAAACTATAATTTTAACACACTTTGCCCAAAAGTTTTTCCAACCCTGTAATCCTGCAAAACAAACATAAAACAAATCTACTAACATCGCTTTGAGAACACATAAAATTATAAGTTTTAAGCATAAAAAATGTTGTATTTTGACAGCACATCATAAGGTAGAGCACACAATTCAAACCTTGGAGGATATGTTGAGACACTTCTTCATTGACTTTAAAGGTAATTAGGATGACCATTTTCCTCCGATTGAGTTTTCCTATGATAACAATTTTCATTTGTGTATTCAGTTGTCTCCATATGAGGCACATTATGGGAGGAGATGTATATCACCGATTAGTTGGTTCAAGGTGGGTGAGGTAGAGTTGGTTGGGCCAGACTTGGTTCACCAAGCTATGGAGAAGGTGAAGATCATACGAGAAAGATTGAAGACTGCACAAATTCGACAAAAATCCTACACTAATGTTAGAAGGAAAGACTTAGAATTTGAGGTTGATGATTAGGTATATTTGAAAGTGTCACCTATGAAAGGTGTGATGTGATTTGGGAAGAAAGGGAAGTTAAGTCTGAGGTACATCAGTCCTTACCAGATTATAAAGAGGGTGGGCAACATATTTTATGAGTTAAAGTTACCACCAAAGTTAGCGACCATCCATCCAGGCTCTCATATTTCAAAGCTTAAGAAGTATTTGGGAGATATGCATTTGGTTGTGCCTGTTGAGAGTATTGAAGTGAAGGATAATTTGAGCTATGAGGAGATTCTCATTCAAATCCTTCAACGTCAGGTTCGCAAGTTGAGAACCAAAGAGATTGCATCTGTCAAGGTGTACTGGAGAAATTAGTTTAAAAAAGAGGATACTAGGGAAGCAGAAGAGGATATGAAAGCCAAGTACCCCCATTTCTTCCTATCTTATGATGATGAGAGAGTTGATGGTAATGATTCCTTCCTTATTCTTGAGTTCCCCTCTATTCTGAGTTTGACTGACGATAGTATCCTAGAGCCCGAGTGATGATTGAGTTGATCTATTGACTGTTTACTTGTTTTACTTGCTTAACTACTTGACTGAATGATTACATGAGTGATTTATGAGTTGTTTGATTGTTAGAATCCATTATAGGATTCGTGCCTTGACCAGTTTCCTAGATTTCTCTTCATTCAAGGACGAATAATTCAAAGGGGGAGATAATGTAACACCCCCTAATTTATCCCATCTATTCTTCTGTAAATGCCAAGAGAATTTGAGAAAATAACCAAGAAATATCATAGGAAGGAACCACAAAGGGGCATCTACAACCCGTAAAGTGATCTACGACCCATAGATGGGACCTCATAGGTCACCCCTGTGACTTGAGAAAATTTTCTAAGTATGAGGCCCATGTACGAGATGTTATACGGACCGTACATCGTTCTATGACTTGTGGAATAGGTTTCACGGCTTGATGATTCAAAAATTAACTTTTCTAGATATTTGATCCATGAGATACCAGATGGCCCATCACTCAATCTATGACCTGTAGAACGGTTTCGTAGATTGGAGTTCCAGAAATCAAGATTTCTGAACCATAGAACCACGAGATAACAGACACCCTATAAGTGGAACTATGACCCATAGACGGGGTTTTGTGGTTCCACTCTGCAGTTTTTAAGAGGGGTATTCTTGTGTTTTTTACCCTTTTTAACTAAAACTATGACGTTTTGGACTTTTTAGGTCCTTTATCAGTACCCTAGGTGTATTATTCCTCAATATACACTTAGAATTCTTGAGAGCATCGAAGAAGGGAGAAAAGTGAGAGTTTTGAGTTTGAGCCTGAGGATCGTCACAGGGTTGATTATTCTTCCTAAATTTCAGGCATGTAAGGCTTCCTAAAGCGTAGGACTGAGTCTATCCATGCACCCTTTTGTTTACTTGAGTTGAGTTATAAATAAGAATTGAGTATTAAAATTTCCAATGATCCTAATCTTTGAGTTTCTTGCATTTACTTTGAGTCCTTATGAACCAATTTATGCATTGCATTGTTGTTTGTATGAAATTGGGATGCTAGACTTCTACTTGACAACATGAGCCCTAAATTACATTATTCTATGAGATTTTGTATATTAACTGAATTGAGATCATGAGTCTGACTATTTGAGTTGAGTGACTTGAGTGCTAACTGAGAATGAGGAGCATATCATCTGTCTATATATATATCTAATGAGCATCCTGTTTGTTTTATGTGATGAGCATTATTGAGTGGAGTCTAAATGACTGTTTGAGTTTGAGTCATGATTCATTTCCCCTAATTGACTGAGTTGTTGAATGTTTGAGTTGAGTTGCTTTGAGATAATCTAAAGAGATGAGTTTTGAGTTTATTGGAATAAACATGTTTTAGTCTTGGGAGGAGTATTGAGCACCTATATAGGAGTGAGTAAATAACTAATCTAATCCATAAACTACGTTGCTAGCTTAGGATAGTCGTCCAATTAACTTTGGTGACTCATATCCCAAAAAGATGGACATTTACATTGGATCAAAGAGAGAGAGTTGATTGTCCTTTACCTTGGCAAGTTTAGGACGGGCGTGACAATGATGTCGCCTTAATTGTACATCACCAAATTAATAGTTGTGGGAGTTATGTCGGTTAGAGAAACTTCCAAGCAACACTTGGCTAAGCATATGATGTTTTAAACTGAGTTGCATAAAATTAAGTCTATTTTCAAAATATGATTTTAAACTTTAAACTTCATTATTCATTGAGTTGAGTTATGAGTTAATGAGTTGAGTTCCAAGTCGAGTTAATTGATTTGAGTCTGAGTCTTTACTGTTTTCTTGAGCCATTTTACATACCAGTATATTCCATGTATTGACATCCATTTGGACCTTCATTGTTAATGATGCAGATATAGGTGATAGAGGACTTTAGCCAGCGCACCATTGAGGTCCAGAGTCTTGCTTCCAGTTTTGGTGAGCCTTCCTTGCTTTTTGGAGGAGCTTTTTTCTTTTCTTCTTTTATTTGAGTATTAGCATTATTTCTGTTGAGGTAGCCCGGAGCTTGTCCTGGTACCTTCTAGATGATATTAGAGGCTTCATAGACATTGAGTAGAGATTGATGATTGCTTTTTACTTTTCCAAACTTGAACATTGGCCTGGGAAACTATTTTATAAGAGTTTTATTTATCCATTTGATGTCTTTTCTTGAGTATTCTTCCGCTGTTGAGTAGGATGTGACGATGAGGTCAGGTGGTTCTCTTGGGGAATCAACAGTGGTTCTTTAAGTGCCAACCATACCAAGGGTGACCTCCCGGGGCGTGATAGGTTCATATATCAATGGTTTTTAAATTGTGTATTATTAAATCTTTAATATTTTTCAGCTATGTATTAAAATGTTTTTCTGATGGTTGTGCTTGGAGTATGAAGGCATCATGCAGGAGGAACACAAATATTTTTAAAATAAAATACTTCAATGATGTGTACACATATCTAATGAGAGAAGAATATTGAACAATGTTGAAGCTACGCTATCATTTGTTAGTAGTGTCACTGTCCCCAAATTAATTAATCATAAAAGAAGTCACACTCTACATGATATAGTTAATGAGGTTAAAGATGCTTATGGGGGTAAATATTATGTATCAGAAAGTGTGGCGGGCAAAGGAACATGCATTGGAGATGTTGAGGGGCAAAAGATTATACATGAAACAAAACTGATACAAACATTCTGTGATACAATAGTGATACATGATTGAAAATGTAATAATGCAAAAGAAATAATTCATTGTTGATACAGAATAAATTATTAATAAGTATTGATACAACATAGTGTTGATACAATTAATATTTGACCCATTATTGATACATGAATAAACAAAAAGATACAATAAATAACTGATACTGTAATTTTAAATTTGATATATATAGATGTGCTTGACTTATTGTATCAAGGTCAAAGCCAAACAGTTATGTCATATTGATCATGAACTTAATATACTACTGAAAATCTAGAAACTAAACAAAGTGCACAACCCCAAAGTTTTGTACATGATACGTGACACAAAACAAATACAAACATTCTATAATACAATACTGATACATGATTGAAAATGTACTGATTCTCGATTTGTACAATAAGTCAACCATATTTGCTTGTATCACATTGCTGATACAAATAACTATTTACAACATGACCGATACATGAATGGATCATGCCCAAAAACAATATCGGTAGAAATCAACAACATATTATTGATACAAAATCATTGTAAAATGCTATATTTAACTAACAAATTACTCAAATACAAGACAAAGTTGAAATCTTTGGTAATGAAGGTTGGGGTGACAACGGTACAGTTCTTGTTTTTTGAAGGGGCTTCGGTAGTTCAGGATTTGGAAAGTATGGATCTAGAGATACAAAAGATAAAGACTAAAGCAGCTACTAGCCAGCAACATGACTTAAAACATGCGGAGCTATGTCAATCGGAAGACGATAAACTCCAGAGCTAAAAGGTGATGTTGGGAAACACCAAAAAATCCATAACAGTTTGTTACACACAGCTGCAGGTACTGAAACGACCCAAAAAATGCTCAAAAATGTGCTTCGGAAGTCACCGGGAACTTATTTTAGCTATATCTAAAAATCCGTTAGTTATATTGAAAATACAACTTCATATTCTTGTTTAGGGGGTCAAATTGAGTGGGAAATAGGTCTCACCTGAATTTTAGAGCAACAATATCAAAATTCAAAAATCGCAAAATTATGATTTTCGAGGGTCACATTTAAAGAGGCATATCTCTTCGCACACAAATACTTTGGTGTCCCATAACATATTCATGGAAAGCCCTTTGAGTTATCTACCCAACGCACTTCGTTTCACCTCATTTGGAGTTCGAACGAAGAAGTTATACCCATTTTCGGAAATCCTGTCTGTGCAGATTTGCAATTTCCAGTGATCTATTTTACTGTTCATTAAGCCTCATTTTGAGGCTAAGTGTTGGGGAAATTTTATAAAGGGGGGATATGTCCCATACTTTGTCATTATTTTTACTTCATAACATTCAAGAACATTCCCAAAACTCTCTCCAAAATCTCTGCAACACTTTACCAAACTTCTCAACCAAATTCAAGGATCTCAAACTCTAATCTTGGATTTCAAGGATCAATCTCAAGCTTCAAGTCTCCATTCCAATCTTCACCAAAAAATTCTCCAAGTCAAGGTATGTGGGTTTCATCCATGGGTTCTTTCACCCATGGAGTCCAACTTCTCTTTTGTGAAAA
>JBCEWC010014501.1:0-14334 GCA_038996855.1 Solanum aculeatissimum
CAATTTACATGTGCAGAAACAGAATGTTGTGTTTGAACTGGGACAAGCTTTAGTCACAATAAGTTTTGTGTCAATTGGAATATGGCTATCAACCTTGATTTCCCCTTAGAAGTTTGACACTAGTATTTGTTAATTGTATATAGTATTTTTGTTTGAAAGGAACATGAAGCTTCAGTACATTTGTTAGTCAAGGTAATTAATTTATGGAGCATACTAGAGAGTATATTTAACTGTTGAGATGTGGAATGAATAGTGAACTGACTAGGTTCTGTGATGACAACTTTAACCTAAAATGATTTTTGAACCCTTTTTTTGCTACTATAATTAGGGGCGGATATACCTTGCCTCACGCAGTATCACAGGATATATATATGTATAGGAAAAATGATATCGTCTCATGTTATAATAATGATATTCTCATTTCATTATTTACATTTTAAAATATTGACACATGACATTGCAAGTGTGTATTCATGATAATTTCCCAACTAAGAGGGTCAATTGAACCCCTTGACGCTACATAACTCCAGCCTTGCATGTATGGTTATGGAGGCGAAAGTCAGTTGGTATTTTGTCTATAGGATTACAATTTTTATGGTTAGTTTAGTGTTTCGTTTATCAAAAATCACCTAGAATTACCTTGTTCATCATCATATTTGGTATCTGTGTGATCACGGTAAAAAAAAAAGTGTGATTTCTGAATGCATTGAAATAACTTAAAGAATTTGAGTGCTAAACTTGTCTTCCGTTTAGGTAAAAGAATAGCAACTATAGTGAAATAACAATCATTTGACTGATTACTTTACCAATAATTATAAGTTACACCTATGAAAAGATCCACCCATAATTCCTTTGTTTGATTCAACAACATGAACTCATCATTTATACGTCATATAGAAATAACTTTATCGTTGCTCAAAGATATGCAAGTGATTCTAATCAACTTCTTTATTATTTCACTATTTCAAAACTCAACAACATAATACTAACATTTACTTTTTAGCTTACATAACTGCAGAAAGGCACAAGTTAAAACTCAAGCAACATCTCAAGTGACTGTTGCAATTCTTATTATGCCCTAAGGCAACAACACTGTAAACAAAATCTCCCTACACTCAATAGGCGCGCGGAGTAAGGATATTGTATTTCTGGATTCTTGACAAATTATTTATACATATTACGTGATTTCTTAACACAAATATATAGAATTTGAACCAAAATTACTGATTCTGCTGACGCGGTATGCAAAGTTGCATACACTATAATATAGTCTTCAAGGGTGATTATTGCCACCTCTCTTTCTAGGATCATGCCTTGGATTAGGTCCTGCATAGTCATAATCTAACATTGCATCCACCACCATCAACTTTCTTGGTATTTCTCTCATCTTCTCATCAAATTTTGCAACAAAATTTTAATTTTAATTAGCAAAATGATATATATTCAAATGAAAGGAAAAAAAAAAAGAAAAAAAACATAAGATGTGAGAAATAAAAGTTGTAAATATTAGCAAAATCTAAGAGTGTCTTAGCTTGATGAAACTTTTGAGTATTTAAAAATTGATGATAATGTCTAAATGTTGGTTAAAGCAAGGATTAATACCAAGTTAAGAGTTAAGTACGCAGACCTTACCACTATCTCATAGAGATAGCGAGGTTGTTTCCGAAAGACACTCGTCTCGAAAATATCATCCTCAAAAGCAGAAAAATACTAGATATGAAACCAAACGACTAGAATGGAAAGCAAATGATAATTTTTGTAGACAATAAAAGTAACAAAATGCATGACGGACAATAACAACACAATATATAAAGACACGACTATCTCTGTTAACCTAAACAACGCAAACTTTTAATACCTTTTGAAATTTGTGAATGCGGTTTACTCCATTGCCCAAAATGCCTTCAACAGTAGTACCTAAATAATGCAAATGGAAAACAACATTAATGAATATCATACACATTTTAATTTTAAGCTATATGCTAGTGGAAAAGGTGATTATTGTCATTTTTAGCCCCCCAAAAAAAAAATTAAAGCAACTTACGCTACTTAAAAATCACTATTTTCTGACTAAAAAATGTTCAGTGACTATTCTCACTAATATTTTTAGTGAATCGGTGTGAAACGAGAACAAACAAACGCTTCATATGATAAAATTAGGAAGTTTTTTACTTTTACAGTGAAAGTCTGTTTTCAACCATGCATTTTTTCAATGAATTGATTAGGTGAATGAGTTAGAAAATCATATTTTATAACACAAAATTTTCGACCAGAAAAACCATTATTTCTAATAATATTAAGTATAAGTATAAATTACCTGATGACACCAAGATGAGAAATAAAACAAGCAGAACAAAAGCTTTGGAAGTAGGTCTCATGGCTGTGTGTATAAGCTGAGTTATCCAAATTATTAGTAGAATAGAATTGATCAAGTTGAGAATTAAGGGGACTTGGAGGGGAGAAATGAAGGGCTTTTTATTGTGAGATTGAAGAGGGAAGGGGGTGGGGTGGGGTGGGGGGTATGGTGCATCCCACCCATTAGGGGTATACAATGATGATGAGTTGCAACATCTATATGCCACAAACAATAAGTCAAAGTTGCACTAATATATGAAACCTAATTTACTACATATCTAACATGTTACATCAACGTATATAGAGGAGCCAACAATATAATATCGTTATCAATGGAGTGGATGAAAATCATAGTTAAAATCTCAGAAAAAATTGAAAATACTATGTAATTCCTTCCTCTTTTATGTAAACATTTGGTATCAGATCAGTTATTTGAGGATCATATTGTTGGAAAGTAGAAAGTATTCGATGAAATATTGTTCACTACTATCACCAATAATAATTATGTCTCATGAATTCCAACCAAAGTGAAATAGGCTAATATGATATTAGATATAAATCTTTGATAAGACGAAAAGATTCCTAAAACATATAGACCCTAAAGTAAATGTTCACATAGTAACATGTCTAAAGTATAGTAACAAAATCTATATTTTTCACTAGGTGTCTATATATTGAACGATATCTCGAAAAAAGAAAAAAAACATAGAAGCAAGTGTAGTTATATATGCATGTGGACACCTTTGGACTTTGTATTGCATGGGTAAAGTAGTGCCATTTTGAGCAAATATTTTTTCTGCTCTCTGTTTACATCACCTTTATGAGAAGTCAATGTGCTTTTCTATAATGGGTGTGTACCCCAATAGCTCATGCTGTGTATCAATCCAATGCCATCTTCACATAATGCTTTTCCCAATGTCTCCTCATATCATAAAATCACACCATCAAATCCTCCAAAATGCTATTTGATTGGATCTTGCTTAACTCTTGCACTATTCATCATTTCTTTTATAAGGAAAGGACTCATGACGAATCTAAAATTTAGGTAGAAACGAATCTAAGATTTAAATTTGACAAATTTAATTTTTTAGAAATTGAATTTTGAACTTAGGTGCATATATATAGACTTAAATAATTTTGAAGATATATAACATTGATATACATGGTTTAGGAGATAATTATAGAGCACATGAACCAACATACCTCCCCTTGGATAGAATTCAAACATGCATAAAGTAAGTTTTGTGTGGAAGGGTTTTTTTTTTTTTAGTTTCTCGCTCGGTGTTCGGAGCCTGTGGAGCTCTGACTAAATCTGGATCGCCCGAGCTTGAACTTGAGACCTCTGGTTAAGGGTGAAGCAGTCCCACCACTGCATCACAACCCATGTTGATGTGTGGAAGGGGTTGGCTAGCTTCATTATTTTTCACCTAAGTCACCTCACCACTCATCAATCACATTATTCACTAATTTGCATTAATAGACCCTTATTATGTTGGAATTATGCCAAATCTTTTTTTATTATTACTGATGAATTTATATGAATATTATTCTGATTTACGTGAGAGGAGCTGAAAACCACTTGACTACAAGGAGAGGGCCCAGTAATCATACCAAAATCGTGCGCCCATGCCTGCTCATTTTGTCTCGTCCTAAATGGAATGACTCTCTTAATTACGTTGCACCCCTACCGAAGTCTCCACATCCTAAAATTGATTGTTTAAAAAGAATTAATTTTAAATATTAATTAAATATGCTCTTCATTTGATATTTTTTTAATCATATTTATAAGATTATATTGTAATTATTGTATTTTATTACTCATTAAATATATACTTTCATATAATTTTAATTATTCTAATAAATATATAAATACAAAATACACGTGCAACGCATAAATTAAATCACCCTATTTATGCATTATAATTTTCCATGTACAAGGGAAAGTCAACTTTTGACAGCATCATCAATCCTGTTTGATTTTTTTTTTTAAATATTAGTTTTTTCCTTTCCTCAATGGCCAAAAGAAAGACAACTTTTCCCAAAAGTGACTTTTCCGTGGTACCAAATATCAAATTAAAATAAATCTCTTAGTGCCCTCTAATCCTCACATTAAAATAAATATTTTTGTAGTTATAAATTATTTCATTAAGAGTAAATTTGATATGTTATTTTTTAAAATTAATTTTAAAAAATTATAATAATAATAATATATTCAGTGGAATCTCACAAGTGTAGGGTGTGCAAAAATCGAACCGATAAAAATGTTATTGGTTTATTGTTATTGGATTATTAGGTTATCAAGTTTTAAATGGTTGTAAGAAAAAAGATTATCAGGTTATCAGTTCGATATCGATTTTTATTATTGGTTATTAGGTAAACCGATAACCCAATAGGATTATAATAATTGACTAGTTTACCCCTTCATAAATATTAAATATTAATAATTTTTAATAGTAATAGAACACTATAACAATACTTTATATATTTTAATCTTTATAGTACTTAAGTGATTAGTTATCCACTTTAGTATTTTAGTTTGTAATTAACTAATTATAGCATTTGTAAGTTTGTAAACATACTCTTCATACTCTATCTGTTTTTTATTAATGCAAATTCTCATTATCATTCTTATCGGGTGAACAAAAAATTGAACCGTTAAGGACTTAAAATTGATAAACCGAAAATCAATAAAAATTAGTTTATTGGTTTAGTATATTTAAAAATCAAAAATCGATAAATCGAACCGAATCGACCGATGCACACCCCTACACAAGTAGGGTCTGGAGAAGGTAAAATATACGCAGACTTTACCACTATCTCATAGAGATAGAGAGACTGTTTCTAGAAAATCCCCGTCTAGTAATCGAGCCCTATAAGTAGAAGATACCAGATATGAGAAAAGAATATTGAGAGAGAAGAAGTAGGAAAAAATTGGGGGAGACAAGAAATGGACATTGGCCTACAAGTGAAATGAATGTGAGTCCCTTTTCTTAAGAGGGTTGAAATTTGATAAAAATCCATAATGTGGAAGTGGAGGGCACTACCCAAAAAGGTAGACAACACATTAAATTAATTTTTTTTCACTCAAGTCTGTTAATCATTCATTAAGACAAGGGTTAAATTAATGAAATGTTGGTAATGATAGTGTAACTTTAATTGGGAGAATTTTGAGTACAATTATTAGAAAAAAAAGTCTGTTCTCCACTATGGTTCTTAGGTTGCCGGGGGGAACCTTAAACAACATTAGTACTAATAATTAATTTTGGATTGCCAATTAACCACAACAAATTAGTGTTAATAATAATTACATTAAATAATCATAGTAAAAAGTATACAACGTAAGAAACTAGGTATTTCTTGTTCTGTGCTTTGAAGACAATGCCAAGCTCACAAATAGTTTCTTAGTACAAAAATTAAAATGATGAAATGAAAAGTATAGTATTTTACTTTTTAGAGTTTTTTTTAGTTTTCACTCGGTGTCCGGTGCTCGTAGAGCTTCGACTAAATTGGGATCGTGCACTGCAGGGTCCATTCGGAGATGACGCTCCCAACAGGATTTGTTCCGTTCTTAGGGCTCGAATCCGAGACCTCGTGAAGCAATCTCACCACTATATCACAACCTATATTGGAAACTTTTTAGGGTTGCCTTTATGTCTTGTATTTTCTCTACTTTTATAAAGGTTTTATCATGATTTTTCATAATCATATTTGAATTTTCTTTTAGGAAAAAGTCAGAATACTATCATAATTGCTTTTACTTTTCGAAAAGTATAAAATCTCTTTAGAATTTGGTTATTCCTTGTTTTGAAGGAAAAAATTTCGACATTTATGAATTGAAGAACTCGTTTCTATAATAACACAATAACATTCACAACATAGTATAATTATCTAGAGAATTTAATTTAGAAGGAGGTATTAGCTTTGGAATATCTTCTGCCAAATTTTACAATCGTAATTTTAGAATGATACCCTATTATTTCGATCTCAACCGTCACAACGACAAAGCTATTGGCACGATAAAATTTTAAAAAGTGTACCACACGAAATAAAATAGAGAAAGAGGTTCAGTTCACATTACTAGCAAAGCAACCTTTTTCCCTGTCTACATTCTGTACTTTATTCGCAATGAAATACGTAGGACCACATGCCTTTTTTTCAAATGTTCTTGTGGATAGGGATGGCCATGGCTGAGCGAGATGGGCACGGTTGAGGTTTAGAGTTATGTGGCGCGATTTTAAAATTTGGCGATGTGGAGGGGGAAGAGGGAAGAGGGAAGAGGTGAGTTGAATTATTTATTTTTAAAATTAATGTGGGGCGAGATAGATTACGAATTTAAAGTATCAAATAACAACTCGAAGAAAATTAAATCTTTGTAGTTAATAAAAATCAAAGATGCAAATTTTAACTTTAAGAGTGTGTTTCGTATGGAAAAAATATTTTCTGAAAAATGTCTTCCAATTTTTAACTTATTTTTCTCAAATTTCCTTCCAAAAATTAAGAAAAATATTTTTTAAAACTCTCCTCCAACCTTAGATTACAATGTTTTTTTTCTCATCTCACCCCTACCACGAACTCCCCCCCCCCCTCCCTCCCAAAAACAAAATCAAAATCAAAATCTGAAAATTTTTTATAAAATATATTATTATTTCAAATTTGGAAAATTTCATTATTTTTACGCCATCCCTATCCCGACACACCTGTCCAAAAATAAAAAATTTAAAAAAAAACTTAAAAAGAAATTTAAATTTTTTACCCCCCTCCCCCCATTCATCTCCTACACCCCACAACCCACCCCTACCCATGAAATAAAAAAGTCTATTGGAGAATATTTAAAATTCCATGAAAAATTCACAAAAACAAATAAAAACCAACTTATTTTCTAAGAAAATAATTTTTTAACGCACTTTAATTTTAATTTAATTTTTAAAATTAATACTAGATGTGTCCCATAAATGTAATCAGGCCGCATAGATCCCACGACACCCCATTGCCATCCCTAGTTGTAGACTACTCGAGTGGCATCCCGAGCTGAACTCATAATTATTAAATGTTAACTAGAAATGGTTAATGAATAAAAATTTGAGGGTTGAGCTCAAATTAACCCCAGCCCGACGCCCCATTTCCATCGGACTACTCTAGTGCTTTTTTCTCCATCAGCATTTGTTTTTACAAGTTATTTAAATGATATTGAAGTTAAGCAAGTCGTATATATCATATGAAACGATTTTAACATTTCTAAACAGGAAATCAACCGACATATAGCAGATACAGCAACATGGTAATATATTTAAAAAAAGGATCTTCAATTCCCATTGCTTATGTTCGTGACATATGCCCTCCAAAAAGCCAGCAAATATATTATAATATTACGATCACGAGCATGATCCTTTTAAGAGGGGAAAAAACTGTGTATTGTAACAGCATGAAAAAGGAAGCTTACATGCTTTCATGGATGCACAATCTGCTACTGACGTGCAAAAATACCTACTGCCGGAAAACAACCCAGAAAGAGAGACATGAAGATGCAGACACAATGCCCTAAATAAAAATTCAAAGAAAAAAAAGTGGGTTACCCCATGACAGTATATGCAAAAGAAATGAATGGGATGTATGCAACTTAAAAGAAAGAAAACGCAGCTGCTTTGACTGATGACAACTGACAGACCCCAAAAGAGAAAAATAGATGACACAATCAAAGAAGCTTTGGCTTTAAGTATCATCACTACCAAAACTTTGACCTTATACATCTGACCCTCAAAGCCTTTGGAGAAGACGGCAGCACAGGGATGATTTGGGGCACCTCTTTGTAGCAGACAGACCCACAGAAAACCCAACAAACCAGCAGCCTGATTTGTTCGTTCAGTAAGTTACAGCAGACCCTTTTTCAACCCAATACACATCACCAGCAAAATCACATGCTGAATAGGACTCTTTCAACTCTTGAGTAGTAATCCCCCCATGGCAAAACAAAACCTCGACCATGGTGCTGGCACATGAGTTAAACGACAACAACACTGTAGATTTCTCCATTGTCAGATAACATCAGTGACAAGACTCGTGAATGCAATCCTGGACCCCAACTGGACACGACCATATGCATGCATGGACTTACTAGAAAAAAAAAAAGTATGTACCAAAGCGGCCACAATCTCAAACTGAAATGGCACGAGTGATGGCCAACTTTGCCCACTCAGCAGATTCCTTAATCAAATGGTCATCTGACGACAAGCATTCATTCAGGAACTCTTTGCTTGATAATGATTGTTGAATCAACGAACCAGCATTACTGCCCAGAGTATCTGCTAGATCTCCTAGAACCCCAATAGCTGTTTTCATCACCACATCATCCCTACAGTTCCGAAAAAAACAAGGATAGATCCAGGAAATCAGAACAAAGATCACATTATTAAATAGAGAAAATGTACATTACAGATGGAATCATGCAACACTTACATGTCTTTCTCCATGTAAATGCTATCCAGGAATTGCAGGATATGAGGTGCATATGGGATCAGAAGCTGAGTTTTAGGGGAATTCTTGAAGCCCTGAAATATCCCTGAATAAGCCTCCAAGATTCCATTCCTCAGAAGATTTGTGTATTCTATCATCTCATCATCTGCGCCAGATGTGTGAGCAGACAACTCGGCAGCACTCTGGAGCATTGGCATGGCATACATCAAGTACTTTTCAAAATTCTCTCCTATTGCCAAAGCTATGTCACCAAGACATGAAAATATTGGAGGCTTTACAGATCGATGCAGCTGGTTACTGGACAGGTCTTTGAGAAGCTGAGTCATAATACCATCACAGTAAGGTAGGATCTTGTCTTCCAAAGCTCTACATACATCACCCACAACACCAACCGTAACAGCACACACTTGGTACTCCTCAAAATTCTGTAGGCCCATTTCCAGGTACTTGTAAAATTCAGGCATGTATTTGGCAAAGTCGGGACCAGTTGCATAGGCTAGGGCTCCAATGGCAAGCATGGCTTCCTCATGCACTGTAGCATTTCTACATGCAAAAACCCTGAGAAAAAGGTTCATCATCTGATCTGCATACTGCATGAAAACAAACTTTGTTGGCTCTGAAGCCCCTAATTTCTGAATAATGACCTGTAAGCAACCACAGAGAAGACCTTGCAATTCACTCTGCTTCTCTCTCTCATCAGATGAAAGCTTCTGACCTTCAAGAGTCTGGTGCAGCTCTGTCATAATGATAGGAGCAAGTTGCAAAACCATTGGAGCTGTTTCATCTGTTGAACACCTAACTACTTCATTCAATGTCTCATATGCAGCAGTCCTAAGTCGCGACTCACCAGCATCTTCTCTGTGGGTAACTGTCAGAAGCGACTGCACGATTTCCTGGAAATAAGGTGTCAGGGGAGATGATGCACCCATATCCTCATAGCCTTGAGCAAGGAAATAGAGAGCACCACAGGCTTTTTCAGCAACATTCGGACCATCCTTCATGGCCTGAAGTAGTACTGTGATTATCAGCTGGCAATTTGCAGGAGTAACAATGGGTGTCTCCACTGTAGAACCATGAAGAAACTCAAATATCCTTCCCAGGGTCCATGCAGTTGTATCCTTCACATGGCTATTAGGATCCTTTGTCAGTGCAGAAAGCATGAAGTTCAAAGCAACATTAACAAGAGGTGTCAACTTGTCAGGAGAAGGACCTTCCAAAATGGAACCAAAGGCATATGTTGCAGCTTCTCTTTGTCTCCAATCAGGCTTTGAAATGTTCTCTTGGATGAATGGCATAACAAGTGGAACAATTTCATCCCCTACAGTCCGGGCCACCAGACCAAGGCAAGTGCCTCCAGCCATTGCAAGATTCCAAGCACCTTCATCCTGGTCCTGATCTTCTTCTTGCTTAAGAAGTGTCTCCAATAGCATAGGCACAAGAGCAGGGAGAGCCTGCTTAATGAAATAATAGCAAGGAACATCAGAATCTGCAGTGAAATCACCCCCATATTCTTCTAAAATATCAATTTCCTCATCACAGATTGAGCTCCAAAATTCAATAGCCTGAAGAGCAACAGGCTCTACATCCTCTTTAACAGCCTTTGCTGTAATGTTAAAGATGTCTTGGATGTATGGAGCCAATTTCTCATAGTATGTAGATGAAATGGAGACTAAACATTCAAAAGCAGCTTGCCGAATTTTGACTTCCGGAGATTGAGTAGCCTCACATACAACTCTCATTATAAAGTCACGCTCCATGTCATTGTTGAAGTTTGCTTGAGCAAAACTAAGAGCATTATATAATGCTCGGGTAGCAGCAAGCCTCACATCATTGTTCCCCTCTTCAGCATTCATACCCTGAACTACAGCTGTAAGGATTTTATTTACTTGATCCTGGTCCACAACTTCGGGAGAAACTTCTTCACATAAATAACCCAGTGTCTCTAAAGTAGCTTGCTTGACATGACCAGGGACCTGGTGAATATTTGAAAGGAGTGACCCAATCAATTCAGGCCACTGCTTCTGAGGCAGCTCAATGCCAGCAACCTTAGCAATGACTTGTGATGCAGTTGAATGAGCATCAGACACAGGAGAAGAGAGCGTCTGTAATAAACATGTCTTTATCTGGGCCTTCACAGCCATATCAAGTGATAGCCATCTTTGCACGAGCTCAAATTTCCTATGCTGTTCCTTGGCGTCCAAGGCATTTTTAAGTACTAAACCAGCCAACTTACGACTGTCAACTGGCTTCTCTTCACTAGCAAGCTCTCCAGATAGAGACAACAAGAAACCAGGAAGATTTTGCTCCTGAAACTGTTTTAGCGTTTCCTCAGCATGTGTCCGCACTGTTGAATCAACTGACTGGGCGTTAAGAAGGATCTGGGTGACTTCCATTGCCATATTATATCTGCAAAAACATGATCAGATCCAAGTTAGATCCCAAGGATCGTCCAAATGAAGGCACCTGAAGTAATGCTAGTTAAAAGTCATTAGGCAGAACGGAAGTAGATAAATTTCATTAAGAGCAAGAAAAACAGGAATAAGCATAGTAACTGCCAGATGGAAGATTATGTTAAAGAAGTCTTTCTTAACCAGAAAAGAAATGCAATCTAACCACAACGAGAAGTTCAATGGAGCCAACCAGTAGAATCAAGTTAAGCATTAAAAAGGAAAACTTTAACCAAATCAAATCTAGAATAAGTAAACTATATATAGAAAAGATCTACAGATTGGATTTATACATAACATAATTTACCAGATAATAGTTTTTTTTTCCCTGGATAAGACACTATTACACTGGCTATGTTGTTGTTTATGATAAGTATGTACCAGACAATAGATAGCTAAAATAAAACGGTAATGGACCAACATAATTACCGATCCAGCAAGAAAATCTCATGAAATACATATTGCCAATGCAAAAGGAAACATTTTTTCCTTTTGTTTGTTAAGAGTGACAATAAAACACAAAACTAGGCTCTTCAACCATCAACCGGAAACAATGAAAACTCACTAAAAATTGCCAAAAACAAGTATAAACCATCATAGAACCCTCAGAACCAAATTATCTGTATACCAGCATTTCCCACTACATCAATACAGCTACTACAACTTCACTCCAAAAAAAACAATAAAGAGCTATAAAACTCAATAAATCAGCAATCAGTAAATCATCATCAAAAGTAAAAATCCTCAATGAATTGAAATTGCTCACACCACCAATCTAACTAGATTTAGGCACAAAACAAAATAGGAAGAAAATTAACAGTTACAAGGAGATCAAAAAGTATTAAATTGAAGCAGAAACGCATAGATCGCAGTTCAAACATTAAACATTCATTGAAGCGCCATATTACAAAAATAGATCAAGCATCAAATTCAGTCAATAGAACCCTAATCCAAAATCAAATCAGATTCTATTGGATAAATAAACCAAGAAAATTGATGAATCACCTGAAACTTGTGAAGATCGAACAGAGCAAAAGCGGCGCCCCCTGAAACCCTAACAGGGAGAGAAAAAACAGAAAGTGAAGAGAGAGAAAGAGTGACAGGGAAGATGAAGAGAGAGAAGTATAAAGAAAAACGCGGATGTAAAAGCTGGAATTCAATTATGCAAAATCTAATATCTGCTCAATTATTAATATTATTAAACTATATATTATATTATTTCCTTCGGGTCTGTGATCGCTCTTACCATAACCAGCCAGTCTAGTTCAGTTCAAACTTCTTCTTTTTTCGTGGGCCCTATATTATAAGCATGTTAATTATATACATGAATAATTTCTTTTTCTAAATTAGATATCAAATATTAGTCAAAAATCAATTGACAGCATCCAATATAGTATACTACTAACCTTAAAATTAGTAATATTGAAATTAATTATGTTTGAACTAGCTAATACTAAAATGATGATGTCCTACATGTTTTACGTACCACCAATTTTAACTTTGAAGTTGAGGCCCTTGCCTTACTGGCAACATTTGATTAAGCACATGAAATTATTGGATACATACCAAAATGTCAGATTGCCAACTTGGGACCAAATAAACCTCCTACATTTTTTCTATTATTTTCTTTCTTTTTTTTTAGCGAAATGATCTAGTGGATCTTTTGTATTTATATGAGTTTGTATTTTAAATTCTTCTATTCGATTCTTTGTTAACTAAACACTTAAACTCTATTAAAATGAGACTTTTAAACTTCTCTAACCATTGATTAAACTTATATGGTAACTTAATTGTTGACTTGACAAAAATACATGATTTCACATTAAAGAAAAACGTGACATACCATATTTGATCAAAAAAAAAAAATTTAAGAAAAAAAAAGACCATACAAAAATAAATTTAACTCCTTTCTTCTTTTTCCTCAGCCCTCTTCTTCGTCCCCACCCAAACCCCCCATTTCTTTCTCTTTATCCCCTTCCCCACTGCTCTCAATTTTCTTCTTTTCTCTTTTTTTTCTAGATATTGAGGTTCGAACACACGATTCTTAATTGAACTAGTTTTTGTTTACCCTAAAATATGTATAGTTAAATTATAGTATGGTATAAATGACACATGAATTAAATTGATTGAGAGAATAATAAGATAAATCAAAGTAAACAACATACATACATAGATTAAGATATATATATATTGAGAGTGAGAGCGCAATAAATCAGATGCAAATAGTTAAGAATAACAATAAACAAAGTTGTATTAGCCTGATTTTAGAGTTGTCCTTGATGAAGGCAATTTCGAAGGAGTTTCAAGCATGAAGAACAATACAAGACTTGATAGAAAAATAAAATTTGTTAATCTCATGCTTAATAGCCTCAAAACTAGGTCTCCTTTAATATGAAGATCAAGTTCCTTCTATAGGAGTGAATATTAAGATTTTGATAATTGAGAATCATTTTCTTTTAATTGACATTAAATTAGACAATAATAACAACTCTTGTTATCTCCGGATGAATTTGTAACAGTTCCTTGTGCATTTGCTTTCCCTTCATGTGCTATCTTTGATCCAGTCTTATTCCTTTGGAGTGTGGTGTATTTGTCACCTTAAGAATTTTACTTCAACATAATTGATCTTTCATGTGTCTTCAGTAACTTGATCACATGTCTTGTCCGTTTTTATCTTATACAAATAGTCCTCACACTTATCAATCAAAAACTTTGAAGAATACAATAAAAAAACAAACAATTTTGTTGGATTGATCACTTAGGCTTAGAGTTAAACGGTCATCTGTGTATGTTTAGAGAAGATGATGAATTAATAGTGGAAGACATAGCACATGACTTTATTTAATTGGCCTTTCGAAGTTGAGTATAACCATCCACGCACTTCTCTTGCATGCGGAAAACAAACATAGGAAAAAAATGGGTCAAAATGGTATATTTACAAAGATACTTAATGCTTTTGCGGGGTAATAAGCCACTCACAAAGTTAATGTCTTTTTGAAAATTTGGGACAACATCAATGGTGACTTTGTGTCTTTTCTCTAAAATAAATTAAAGTAATATA